>ML110713.1:36483-65603 GCA_003697995.1 Taxidea taxus jeffersonii
AAAAAAAAATTCTGAATTCTTGATTTAATTGCTTTAATAGATAAAGAACTAGGTCTTTGTTTTTTTGTTTCCCCTCTCTCCCCACAAGTCCATTGTGGAATGTTGTCTTTTTCTAGGTATTTCCCCTTTCTATCTACTACTTAAAAATTATTTTGTTTAATGCTATTCATAATATCTTCAGGGTGTCTGGGTGGCTCAGTTGATTGAGCTTCCAGCTCTTGGTTTCAGCTCAGGTGAAGATCTCAAGAGTGGTGAATTTGAGTTGAGCCCTGTGTCAGGTTCTACACTCAGTGGGGAGTCTGCTTGAGATTTTTCTCCCCAACCCCCCTCACCTCTTTGTCCCCTACCCCACTGCTCACATGTCCTCTCTCTCTCTCAAATAAATAAATAAATCTTTTTAAAAAATCCTATAAATACCTTTTTAATGTATGTAGGATTTGAAGCTAAGTTCACTTCTCATTCTTGTTGCTGCTAGTTTATAGCTTCTTTCCTTTGATCACTTCTGTTCAGAGCATTATCAATTCTATTGATCTCTTAAAATTGCCAATAGTAAACTCTGTTGATTTTTTTCTTTTATTTATCTGTTTTATACCTGTTTCTACTTTTGTGTTTAAAATTTCCTCTTGCTACTTTCTTTGGGATTGATTTGCTGTTGTTTTTTAGGTTCCAAAGAGGCATACATAGATCACTGATTTTCAATCTTCTTTTCTAAAGTATAAATTTAAAGTTATGTATTTTCTTCTAAACATGGCTTTAATTATATCTGACATGTTTTGATATATAGTTTGCTATAATAAGTAATCTTATTATTATCATTTTTATTCAATCAAAATTGGTCTCTAATTGGCATTGTGATTTCCTATTTGAATTATAGAACACAAATTTAGGGAATCTTCCTCTCCCCCTCCCTGAGTTCATTCCTCCTTGACTTTCTCTCTTTCCCTCCTTCCTCCCTCCCTTCTATTTTATCTGATAGTAGTTTAGACATACCAGGCTGGTTTTTGTTAATATTTGTATTGTATAACATTTTCCTGTCTCTTTACTTTCAAGCTTTATGCTTTATTTAGATTATACAGTTTTGACTCTTTTAGGGAGAACATAGTGAGACTTTTAAGAAATCTCACTGACAGTCTTTGTGCTTTAATTGTGCTTAACTGCATTTATATAAAATGTAGTTATTTATATATTTGAGTTTCAATCTACCATTGTTTTCAATTTATCTCACCTTTTAGACAGATCAACAGTTTTGTTTTGCTTTGTTTTGTGATTTCTATTTTCCTATAATGCTATTACACATACTTTAATTTTTGCTTAGTGATTACCGATGCAACATACTTATTTGAGTTTAGCAAATTGGCACTTCTGCCACATTTTTAAAAATGCACAGACTTTAGAACTTCCTAACTCCTTTTATCCATCTCTTATCTTTGGGGGCTATAAATAATTCTATATGTTTTTAGTCCCTATATTATCATGGCTTCTTTGAGATTTAATCAAATATTTACCTTTTGCTCTTCATTTTTTTTTTTTTTTGCAATTTCATAGTTTTCCAGGACTTCTCTCAGATTCTACTGTCTAAAGAACTCCCTCTTATATTTCTTTATGGGTTTTTGCAAGCCACAATACTTGTTCACAAAAATCGTTGCTAGGGGCAGCAGCTGAGAATATTTCTCCAACCACCACTCAGGGCTGTTACAGGAGGAAGAGATTTGCTCCAGCTGCTTAATCTGAGGGAAATTTGTTTTCAGGAAGCACTCTCTATAGAAAAGATAATCAGGTTTCAGTTTTACCCATGTATTGAAGTGAAGAAACTTTAAAACATGTGATCCCATACCATTAGATGAGACCATGTCAAAAGATGGAAACACAGTGTGAAGGTTTACACATTTCTGGGCTTATTTAAATACAAGTATTAATAGTAATTATTATTCACTGTTAACAAATGAAAATCCTGGACAAATACTAAACTGAGTGAGAAGCCAAGATATCAAGCATAAATCAGAATGGTCCCCGGAAACTACGGTTGAAGGTGTTTGATTAAAGGATGAGTCTTTGCATTCTTTCCCACGTTATTTATTTCTGCAATAACACATTAAAAAAAAAAGTCATATAAATCCTTGGACCTTCAGGACAGACTCAAAATTGAGTTTGAGTTCTATATTTCTTTTTTTTTTTAAAGATTTTATCCATTTATTTGACAGAGAGAGTGAGCACAGGCAGAGAGAGTGGCAGGCAGAGGCAGAGGGAGAAGCAGGCTCCCCGCTGAGCAAGGAACCTGATGTGGGACTGGATCCCAGGACGCTGGGATCATGACCTGAGCTGAAGGCAGCTGCTTAACCAACCGAGCCACCCAGGCGTCCCCTGAGTTCTATATTTCTGTGCAACCGACAGTATGCCATTAATCTTTAAATTTCCTCAAAAGTAGTATGAACCTACAGGAATTTACAAACTTAAAATTTACCAAGTATTCTGTTTCAAGTAAATTTCATTAACAATAAGAATTTGATTTATTCAAGAAAGTCATCAATCTATTTCATCTATTCATTTGTTCATTTTATTAAACATAAAACAATTGTATCAAGCCCTATACTAAACTACTTGGAGATTTAGAGGAAAAACAGAGAATGAATGTGAATATAGGTAATTGGTCTTATTCTGCATAATCCTGTCTCAGGAATATCTTGTATTCTGTTTTCACGAGAGTTCATGAGAATCCATGCTTATTGTTAATCAAAAATTATTCATTGTTTCTGAAAGTTCTTTAGGGCACATTTTCAATTCAAATACCTTCATACATGCAAGTGACAACATATTTAGCAAAAAAATTGGCAGGATTCTGGGGCCAATACCAAAGCCTTTTGGAAACGAAGTCAAACATTACCCTTTCACTAAAATAGTTACTAGTTGGGTGCTTGGGGGCACCTTGTGCATTTGCAAAGCATTCCTCTGGCCACTGTTCTTCCACCAGTCTCTTTGTTATCTTGAATTTGAAGGGGGCAGTGCAGCTATCTACCTGTGTGTTAAAAGTCACTGAAATGCCAGTTAAGTTCAAATATTTATGCCTTTGAGCCTTGGAAGTAGATTTCAGGTTAATCTCTTCGGGCCTTGAAAAAGTGATTACTACCTGTTTATTTTCCCAAGTATCTCACTGTTTTCAGCCAACCTGGTTGATCTTCGATTTCCTTTCCACCTCTTCAATTCATCTAAATCACCTGAAGTGTACATGGTTGCTAAATCTTATTAATTTAATAAGATATCTTGCATCAAATTGCCTAACACAGAGGCTGGTGTAGGGACTGACTGATATTTATAACATCTGAATTTCTCAGAACATATTCCTTAAACATAGCAGCTACAATTCCAGCTTACTTGTTTTTGAATACTATGTGGCTACATTTTCAATATCTGAAATTTTGTTCTGGCTTCCAATGAGGTCTTCTTTCAATCTTGACTTACAGGGAAAAAAAAAAAAAACAAAAGGACTTTAATTTTGGACCAGTGTACGATTTACAGAAAACTTGAGAAGATATTTCAGAGAGTTATATATGCCCTGCAATGAGGTTCTCTTATTAATTTCAATTAGTATGGCACATTTGTTACAATTAACAAATCAGTACTGATACATTATGACTAAAGGAAGTTCACAATTTTAGATGTTTCTTACTTTATTTGACATTGAAAATTGTGAGCATTAGGCATAATGTAAGGTATTTTTTATAAATTTATCTGATGTTCTTCTCATACTTAGGCTGGGATTATGGGTTTTGGGAGAGCAAAATCACAGAATTAAGGTAATTTTGAATCAGGAAAGAATGGGACTTTAGATAGGGAAAGAAAATGGCTTCAACTAGGCTCAGGATATTTCGAGTATGCAGACACTGAGACAGAATGAAAGCAAAGATAAGGAAGAAAAACCAGACCATTCTGTCCAAACTGCTAGGGTTAAAATGCTTTTTCTGATAATTATATTGTAACCATAGAAAGTAAAAAATGACAACAGAAAATGATGAGGTTTCAAAAGAGAAGTCAAGCATTACAAGATGTTATCATAAATCCTTACTCAAGAAAATATATCATGGGAATTGTAAGGCCACAAGTTTCTTGGTCAGTTCTAAATAAAAGCCCTCATTGGGAAACCCATTCAGGACCCCTCTAATTCTAGATCCTTTTTTTTTCTTGTTCTTACTTTTAATAAACTATCACTTCACCCTTTGTGTTCATAAGATTCATTCTTTTGAGTCTGTGAGAAGAACCCTGTAACAATTTCATTCCATCAGATAAAAGGTATATAACATTTGTGATATTTGTCACTGTTGATGTTGACCTTGATCATCTGGCTAGGATAATGTTCATCAGGTTTCTTTACTGTAAAGATACTAATTTTTTTCCTCTCTCAATATTGTAGTCTTTGGAAGGAAGTCCAATGTATAGCCCATGCTTAAGTAGTGGGGAGTTAAGCACTTTCCCACCTGAGAACAGAGTATATAAATTATTTGTCTGGAATTCTTTTGCACAAGAGAGTTTTTTCCCCTCACTTACTAATTTTTTCAATCAGTTATATATATATATATCAATATGGATTCACAGATATTTATTTTATACTTTGAGTTATAATCCAGTACTACTTTTTCTTACTTTCTTGCTGAAATTGTTCTGGATTTGACCACTGCAAGCTCCTTCAGTTTGTTCATGTGATCCTCTTACAACCCCCTTTCTGACACTGTTAGATACTTGAGATAATCTAATATATTTCCTGCCCCACTCTTAGATCAAATGTTCCTCTGTGGAGACCCACTTTTCTTTGCTGGAGAATGGCATTAGAAATCAAGGTATGGCACTCGGGATATTATTGCTACCCTAGTGTCATTTCCTTTAGGCCATCTCAGCTGACAGAGCAAAGAAATACATGTGTTGATAATAACTGGTATTTATACACATATTTATAAATATTTTATATGTAGCTATATCAATCTATACTAAGCCAAAGATGAGTTCTTACTGATGTCTCCCAGCTCTAACCCATTTCAAATGTATCATTCTAGCCTCCTGCACTTATCTAAAGCCTCCTGCTCCAATAATGTATCTGAGTCTGCTTCTGATATTCACTTTGTTCCTTGATACTACTACTTCTCTCTTGACTTTTAGCACGCTTTTTAATTTTTGTTGAAATCCAGACAAAATTGGTATTAGTAGTTGGTCTTTTTTTTTTTTTTTGTAAAGATTTTATTTGTTTGACAGAGAGAGACACAGTGAGAGAGGGAACATAAGCAGGGAGAGTGGGAGAGGGAGAAGCAGACTTCCTGCTGAGCAGGGAGCTGGACACAGGGCTCTATCCCAGGACCCTGGGATCATGACCTGAGCCAAAGGCAGGCGCTTAACAAGTGAACCACCCAGGTGCCCCAAAGTTCTTCTATATTTAATGTTTGTCGTACCTGTTGGTGCCAGAGGCTTTGAATTATTCTGTTGTCCTGTTTTTTTTTTTTTAATCTCCCCAGTTATCTCTAGATTTCTTAAGAACTCCTGAATAAACAGAGTCCACATACTGCATGCAGCTCTTTTCGTTATAATCTTGTATTCCATTACTAGAGCGCTGTGGTGGGGGTGGTAAGATGTAGCAGGGGAGGTTATCATTCTATAAACCTATGATTAAATTTCAGTTTCCCAGTGGACCTATACGTCTCACTCAATTTTAGAAAAGGAACATATCCTCTCAAAAGAAAAGGGAAACCAAATGTTTCAAAAACAAGGAAACCTGTCATTATTTTATAGATGTACTTCTTTTTCTTTAAAAACTTGGCCAAAACCAAGTTCTAATTATTGAGAAAATGATTCATTTAACCTTAGTTTTCTCATAGCTGTTGCTTATTGGACTTATCGAGAGTGTTAATACATTATCCATGGCCACACCTCAGATTTACAGAAGCAGAAATCCTTGATCTGGAGTTGGAAGAGCTTAAAGTTACAATAGCCATTTGTCAATTTCAGTAATGAACCACATTTTTGTACTAGTGTATTAGATACTATCCAAGAGCCCTTCAGCTATTCAAGATGCTATGATACAAGATTTTAAATATTTTATGCTGGTTATCTCCAAAAATTCACTTCAAGTTTTAAAGCAATTTAGAGATCATATAATCCAAACTTTTCATTTTATTGTATAAAGTCCACTGAAATTAGTTGACTTGCTTAAACTTCCAGAATGAGTTATGAAAAAGAAAACTAAGGCAAACTCCAGCTTGAATCCTGAGGCTTAGTGGACAAAAAAAAAAAAAATCAGTGATGGGATTAAAAGATCTCTTTTACTTGGTGTCCAACTTTAACTTTATTGAATAGTATCTTACCTTAAAAGTCTTTTTATCCTAACTCTATTATTTTAACCTACCTAGAATATCTTCCAGATATCATTTATTAATTACCTTACATATTAACAGGTTCACACATTATATCAAAGTTGCTCAAAACTCTTCAATCAGTCAAACTGATTACACATCCAAATATATTTCCATCCAATACCAACAACTGCAGATAGAGGGAAAAGTGTTCTAATCTCATTATATTTACTATTCACATAGATAATGCATATTGCAAAAGCCCTGGGTATTTGCTTCCTAACTTTCTCAAAAGAGCTGCCCAAGATTAATTTATGGGAATCAATCTCACACACCAAAATATGTTTAAAAACTCTTAGAGTTAGAAATATTCAATTTAGCACGAGTTTTATTACAAATAATGGAAAAGTCATCTGAATGCATTAGCTGCATATTCCATCTCCTATGAGCTACAGCCACAAAAATCCTTTTTGTCAAACCACTTCTGCATTTAACATATCACATGACTCTTAGCTTAAACCAAGGGGGCATTCTAATGCAGGAAAGATGACTACATGGGTGTTCCTAAGAAAAACGTGTTTAGGGCCAAGCAGTCGGGCACTTATCAGGAAATCCCAGGATAATATAATGATACATTTCTCAAGAATATAAAGGTTTCATAAAATAAATTTGCAAAGACAAAAAGAAAAGGAAACAATTCATTTTTCTTAGAACCTTAGCCACTTGTGGGGTAGACCTTGAATTCTGTGTTATAAACAGCCTTACAATTCTGACTTGGCCCTTAAGCATAAATATACCTCCTAAAGTCACCAGATTCAAGAAATTGCACATTATTTTTTAATGAAGACCTTAAATTGAATATCTCAGTAGAGTTACTAAAACAGATGAAAGTAATACTAAAAAAAGGAAAGAAAAAAAAAGCTTCAATTGTAATGGTCTGAAGAAACACCCTTATAAAACTAGACTTAATTTAATAGATATCTTATACTAAAGCATGTTATCATGCTATAAAATAATGGTTTGCAGCAGAGATAAAATCATTTTCCTGACTTTTCATCCAAAACAATCAGAAAGGCAGCAGAGTAAGCAAAATATTAGAACTCTAAAATTATATAGACCTGGATTAATCCTGTCTCAGCTATTTAGTACTTATGTGCATTTGTTAAATTTATTTGACATATTTGAATCTGTTTCCCCATGTGTGAAAAGGAGAATAATGAGATCCACATCTAGAAGGATTATTTTAAGAGTAAATGAGACAATATATTCAAAGCTGTTAACACAATGTCTAGCTCATAACTGCGTATTCATTCAACACATGCTTATTAAGTGGCTGCAATATGCCAGTCATTGCTTTAAGCATTGCTTATCAAAATAGCAGGGACAGAAATAATAAAGCTGATGAATCTAGAATGTGAAATGAAGAACAGTAAGCATTATTTTTAAAAACTCATGTTATGTAGAAAGACCACACATAGAAGGGTGGTCAAGGAAGTTCCCTGGGAAGGTATCATATGCATGGAAAATAGAAAATAGGAACGTCCTTTGTGGGTATCTGAGGTAACAGGCTTCCAGGCAAAGAGAAAAAGTCTGTGAATAGGGTATATGTTTGCTTGTTTGAGGCTAATGGGTTCAGAGAGGTTCTACTATGACCCTAGACTGTACCTTAGGCAATAATATCACAAATAGCATCTAGTAAACTCCATAGCTAAGAACAAGGCCACTGAGATCAGAGTGCCTATGTCTATGTTGTGTGTCTACCTTTGGCAAGTTACTTAACCTTCTAGGTTTAAGTTTCCTTATCTATGAAGTGGGAACAACTATCCTTTAGGGTTGTTATGAGAACTAAATGTGTTAATAAATATTACGGTGCTAGCATATAGTAAACATCAAAGAACTCTTACTTTTAAATTACTAACAAACATGGAATAGAGTCTCTTGTTCCTCAACCTCCAATTTCCAAGAATATAACCCAATCAGAATTACTGGATTTAATATTTAAAATATATTTTAATTGTGTGAATCTTAGGGATGCTTTCTATTCTGGAAGTAGGACTTTCCTATTCTCTTGTTTTATTTTTAGGTTCCTTTTGGATAGAGTTAGGGTTCTATTTCTTTCCAAACTTTAGAAATCTTACTTAAGAGCTTTGCTATCTCTCGAACATCAGTGAACTATACAAACAAACATTTTCAAGATTGATTAGTCATAAAATTCAAAGAAGAATTTTAAAATTCAAGAAAAAATAGTTTTGATGTTTTCTTTTTGAAAACTTTTGACAGTTGGGTTAAAGATTTTATCAACTTTAACATGACTGGAATTTGGCATTCAAATAAAATGCAGATTTCATTTCCTATTATAATGCCTTTTGTATTAAACTATGAATTTGCTTCTTGCTTTCCCATGCATTTTCCTATGCAATTCTGTCAACAACACAGTGAAATGGGTTTCATTACCCATATTTTGAAAATGTAGAAACTAAGGTTTATAGAGAGTAATTTAATATAATTGTGAGGATAAATGTTAGAATAGAGTTCAATTTTTGGCATCACGAGTCCAAAATTTATTCCTTATTGCTATAATATGAATATTACGGTCCTCCGAAAATATATATGTTGAAATCCTAAGCCTCAAAAGTGATGGTATTAGAAGGCGGGGCATTTGAGAAGTATTTAAGTCACAAAGATGGTGCCCTCATAAATGGTTTAGTGCCTTATTAAAGTGGCTCCAGAGAAGTTCCCAGTTCCTTTCACCATGGGAGGATATAAGAAGTGTGGGACCAAGAAGAGGACTTGCACTTGACTATGTGGGCTCCCTGATCTTGGACATCTAGACTCCAGAACTGTGAGAAGTAAATTTTTTATGTTTATAAGCTACCTGGTCCCTGCTATTATGTTATAGTGGCCTGAGTGAACCAAGACAACCACCAAAAACATAAACTTTCTTAATTTTGCATGCACCCAATCTACCATAGGGTCCACAATAATGGCTTCAGCCCATAATACTTACTGTATTTACATAACATATAACACACAATTGGGCTTCTGTTTTACAACTGCGTATAACAATATTCATGTCTTCTAATATGAGTATAAACTCCTTGATAAAAAAATTTGAAAAAATATATGGTCTATAAAAAGTGTATGGATATACAGGAATTGTTTGAAAAATCTTTGATAAATAAGTTAAAATATCTGTACTTGGAAAGATTATAGGATTTAGAGCCACACATATTTAGATTTAGATTTAAAAGCTGCTGCTTGACATTTCCTAGATCTAGATCCTGAGTAATGATAATGAGTCCTTACTACCTTTATCTATTCAATGAAACTAATAATCTCTTTCTACTGTGGTCATTATATGGATTGAATGTAATGGGGAGCAAAAATAATTTTCCCTGTTTCCTTCTGAGTTCTTAGCTGGGCCCCCTGAAATAATAAATGGATGAATAACTGAAAAACAAACAGAAGTTAATTATCGTTTACACTCCATGTATACATGAGAGATACAAAGAAAAAAATGAATAATCCCTCATGATGGCTTAGAATTCAGGCTTAAACGCCATTTTAACAAGGAAAGGGGAGGAAGGAGCAGCCTTCTTAGGGGAGTGGGAAGTTTGTCTGGGTGTGGTGTCAACTTCTAGTCTCCTCTCCTGTAATAAGGATCAGTCTTCCCTGGTTGAAGAAACTCCCAGGAAGGGGAATTAAGACAACTGAGTCTCTCTTGGAGAATCTGTCTTTAAGGTAGATAGGGAGAGTTCAGAGAAGGCCTTCACTTGGCTCTTACAAGAATCCAGGAATTAATTGGAAAACTGTCATATACTACAGATGATTATTTTATACCACTGATTTCACTTAAACACTATAGCAAATTTAACTACATATCTTAATACAAAAATATCTCAAGTTACACGAAAAAAACACACCTCTTACTCTCTATCCTAGAGATATTGCATTGTTTAGGACACTCCTATTGTGTAACACAACACTGAGTTTGTAAATTCAGTTTCCTTCTACTGTCACTGCATTTTTTTTTAAGATTCTTTTTTTTTTTTTTTTTTTTTTTGAGAGAGAGGGGGGGGGGGGGGGGGGGGGCAGAGGGAGAAGCAGACTCCCCACTGAGCACGGAGCCCTATGCGGGACCCTGGGATCATGACCTGAGCTGAAAGCAGACGCTTAACCAACTGAGCCACCAGGCACCTGGGGTCTCTTACAGAAGCAGGGGGTCTCTTACTAGGATTACTGCTTTCATGTCCTACCTGATATTGCTGCCCTTTTATCTTAATTTCATCAATCTGTCATTCAAATTGGAATTCATTCAAATTTCCAATTACATAATCTCTCTTTGTAAATAAGCAATTTTTTAAAAATTTTAGATGATTCTTAAAATGTTAAAACAAAAAATAGTTCAAGGGGAGCCTGGGCTCTCTGCTCAGCAGGGAGCCTGCTTCCCCTCTCTCTTTCTGCCTGCCTCTCTGCCTGCTTGTGATCTCTGTCAAATAAATAACTAAAATCTTTTAAAAAATAGTTCAAGGTGGAAAAATGTTAAATGTTCATATTCTTACCTTCCAGAATCAACCACCTTTACTATTTTGACACAAATGCTTTCAGAGAGTTTTTTAGATGTATAATTTTGAAAAAAAAAATCAAATTTGTAATAAAATTACAGGAAATACTTGATTTGTAAAAATCAAATTGTAATAGTTATTAGTTATTAAAATAGTAAGTAACTTCCCCTGGAAATCAAAGAACAATACAGATAAAACTGAATCACTTCTTTGACTTTCAATGACACATTTCATTCCTTCAACCAAGCACTTTCTTGGAAAAAGTTACTAGGAGTAAGTTATCCAAATCCCTTAACCAGAATAAAGTTCTCATATTTTCAGGAAAACTTACAGTTTTATACAGTAGTGTACTATGATATCATTGCCTTAAATCCTACAATAGGTCTAAAAACTTGTTGCATTTTTCCATTACATAGTACAAATAGATCTGAGCAGTCCTACCTTTCTTATTACAAATAGAGCCGAGGAGTCCTACCTTTCTTCTCTGCTCATAAAAATCTGGCTCAATTTAAGACCCTTTAAAAAATATTACAACATCTGAGATGCCTTCCTCTATTCATTTGGCAGAAATGATAATCTCTCTGTCATACCCATGGTTACACCTCTGGCACAAAACCTATCACACCTCTCTGGTATTACTAACATTTGTGGAATCTTTGCTGCTGGTCTGTGAAGGACTTGAGAGCAGAGGCTATTTCATCTTCATGTCTGTAGTTTCTGAATCAAACATGCTACTGATCTCTAGCCTGGGATGAATAAATCTTTGTCTTAGCTGAAAGTAGAGGAAATAGTGATAATGGGTATGGAAGGATGGGAGCAAGACAGAAAGAAACTCCAACTTAGTATTAATTTAATCAAATTTAAATCAAGCGTTTCAGATGAAATATTAGAAATAGTATATACAATGTGGATTGGAAAGGTCAGAATAGACTCATAGGTAACAATTATTTGAAGAATTTAGTAGCTTTCCTGGGATAAAACACTTGTTTTAAAAAATTAAGTTGTTCACACTAGAAAAGTGTTCTGCTTGACTGAATGAGAATTGTCCTTAGAGAAAATTTTAGAATACAGAATTATCAAATGGATGCATGCACAACTCTCAAAACTTAAATTTTCTCTGAAAATGAGAAAAAATTAGTAAACTATGTATTTTTGCAAATAATTTTATAACTGATATCTCTAAAAATGAAGACTTAGAATCCAGATGGGCTTATGCAAAGAATATTTTTGCTTGTTTGAGTCTCATGTAATTCTAGCCAGATTTCTCGATTTTGGGACTCCAAAATAAGATATATTGATAGAAATTTTACTGATGATTATATTTATTGGTTAATTTAATAGTTTCAAAGTAATGATATTTTGGGCATTGTTTTAAATTGGAAACAGAAAGGTAATGTTGGAGTTACTAGCAATTATATCTAATATTGTATAAAATCTAGTTGCATAAATATGATATTACCAATGTATCTAAATTATAATGTTATTAGTTATTTCAAGACAACAGCTCTGAGTCATTAACTGGCTGATGCTTTCAGATCGGTTAGATCAAATGATGAAAGAAAGGAATGAGTGGATTTCCACCAACCAATTATAACAGGAAATTTGATTTAGAATAAAAATATATACTTGTGTGGAAATACTAATTCCTTTTGAATTTATGGAGTTTACCTCACCAATAATAAATTTACCCTATAGAGGGTACATTGACCAATCATCTGTATCTTAAATCTCAGTTATGCCAGAAGTTGCTTTGTAAAGTTGCTGAGACTGTCTCACTTTCTAGGCCTACAGCAGATAAAATGACAGGAGGACTCTCTCTAAATAAGCCTTCTGAGCCCTTTTTGAAGTTCTTCTACATCTCACAATGAATTCCAGTCTTACCAATTATAACACTACTGGTTATATATTGAATATACCAGTACAAAGGACCAATCCAGTTGGGAAATATAGATAAAATATGCCTCAAAACAGAATTATTCAGTGGCTTTTAAGTAATGGAATTAATCAGATAGAATATCTGTTAAATTGTGTAAGCAGCAGACTATAGTAACTAGGTTTCTTGTGTTCAAACAACTTCAAAATCCTAATGTTTACTTATTGCTCATGTGTTTGTGTGTGTCCTGCAGAAATACAAATTAATCTTCAACAACTGCATTCTTTTCAAGTAGTAACAGCTTGAAAAAAATCATCTTTACAAAGATTTCATTAAAGTGACTTATAATACATTAAATACTTCATAAGAAGGAATCTCCAAATAAAGAATACTTTATGTCCCAGATGGAATTTTTCAACTTTGCTTCCAATTTAATAAAGAATCAGTTTATGACCTAAATCACATGAAGTCAAATGGTGGGAGAATTTCTGTTTTTTACATTGAATACATTTTCTATTTATTCAAGTATCAACAGGAGATATACCTCAAAAGTTTGTGCAAGCTTTAGTCTTTTATCATTTGTAATCCACTTTTTTCTTTGAAGTCAGTCAAGTCCCCCAGAACTAGCACTACAGGATTCTGTTAAGTGGATATTTATATTGTTAGGTAGAGTTTGATAACTCTTCAAAATGGAAGGTTCACTGCATTAATGGGATAGGTTTTCCTAGGTCTAAAAACCTGTCTGCAAAAATTTGGAAGTATCTATTTCATAGATGAACTTACTATTAATCTATTAAGGAATGATGATAAGTGCTAACATCGAGTGTTTAAAGGTAACATGTCTTATAAGCATTTCAAATGAATTTTTTAATAACTTCACAGCAACCTTGAAAGGAGTATTTTTAATGTTTACAGACAGGAAAGAAAGGGACAAAGGGGTTAAGTAACATTACCAGTTTATTCAGATAGTAATGGAGACAGGATACGAAACTAGGCTGTGTGACTTAGGGCTTATATACTTCGTACTACTAATGAGCATTCTATGCTTGCTGCTTTACGTATACAATCCTAAAATCACTACTGTGAGGCATGTGGGTATACCATGTTGTTACAGACAAGTAAAGAGAAGTAATTTGCATAAGGTAACATCTTTATATAGAACCGGGATTTATGTAACTGTCTTTATGACTCTAATGCCTGATTCGACATCAATTTGACTTTGCACTTAAGACTCACAACTTCCAGAAGGATCATGTGAAGAACAAGGGAGAGAAATAAAATGAAGTTCTGAACAATGAACTCCTACAGAATGCTCAGGAACATGCAAGAGAGAACATCGTTCTTCCTAAGACATAAAGTGAATCTACTGTACAAGGACTGTTTCTGAATTAGACCATCATGACCATTGGGAAGTACTTTTGAGCAGAAGTGAACAAAGTACTTTTCCTTGACCTTATTTATTCTTTTTCCTTAGCCCTCAAAATTCTAAAGGTATCATTTAAATGACAATGAAACAACTAATAAGCACTGCTACTGTTAAAAAAATCAGATAACAAATTCCCATATTTAACTCTAAAATAATTAAAAAGTTAAAGTAATGAAGTGGGCAGACAAACCTGAGTATGAATCCTGACTCTAGCACCCATTAACTATATGTTTTAAGGAAAGTTCTTTTCCTTCAAAGAATTATAATTGTCCACTAAAAAAAATTGTATTTAACTTTAACTCACAGCATTTTTACAAAATCAGATGAGCTCAGCCTATGCAAATCACCTAACATCCTGCCAGGCATATAGTAATTATTATATTTTTTGCTTCTTTACCATTCTTCCTACATGCAGCATACATTTCTTTGCTGAAATGAGCATTAACATTTTTTCCCCCTATATTCCCTTTATGTTCTTCTTGGCATGATTAACCTAACTCTACTTTCAAATATCACATATTTTAAATGAAGATATTGGACATCGTGAACATATATGGAATATAATAATGAAATACTGTTTCTTAAAATATTTTTCCACTATATATAAGAAGAAATGTATATATGAACAATGGATTATTTTGTAAATCAAATTCTTACTGTGAGTTACCATCAAAATAGTTGAAATACATAATTTAGTGCAGTTCTGAGGGCAGAGTGGATGCTAAGTAAACATACAGTAGAATATTTGCATCAGATAAGTATTGTAACTGGATTCTAATAAAAAAGATGTCCTTTAAATAGTCGAAAGAATTTTTTTTTTCTTGCATAAAACAAGGCAAAAGGCAGGCACTCCTGGTTTTACCTGATGCTTCATAAAATCATGAAGCACCTCAACTACTTTTATATTTCTGTACAACTGTTGGTTCTTTTCATGCTCAAGCTTTCCCAACTATTCAAGATGACCACTGATGCACCAGCCATAACATCTTAACATCAGCAACACACTTAACAATAAAGACTAATGTGAGTATTCTCCCTCTCCTCCAAAAAAATGAACCCTAGATCCCTTTTAGCAATTCAATTCTCATTTCATCCAACAAAACTTAGGTGCATGGCCACGGAAGTTGAAAGGAAATGACTAAGATAGAAAGAACACTCAGTTGAGCTCGGTTAGTAAGGAAGATGGTAAAAGTGCATATATATTAATAGGCTCTTTGTCTGAATGGGGATCAGTGTTACTATTCTCCACTTTGTCTTCACTCATGGGAAAGAGGTCTTTTAGCATTTGTACATATCAGAATTATGCCATGTAGTTAAGGCAAGAAATAATAACAGAGGTTTGTTTTCCTTGTGGATGTTCTACTCTTGGCAATGTCAGCAATAATTAAAGGAGTAATTATGAGATGTTGCAAGATATCCTAGTGTGAAGTGGGTAAGAACATAAATGGAGGGGAGAGAATAAAGGAGGATGGAAGAGGCTTGAGGGTAATCAAGAAGGGTTAGCAAACACCAGGGAACAGATAAGATTAGGCAGATGGAAAAATACAGAAGTTTTCTCTGTTCCTCAAGATGCTATGAGACCAAGGCCTTCCATGCACACTAAACTTGAGCATCTTCTCAGCTATTCCTGGTTAATTTCAGACGTGCAAATAAATAAAAGGATCAATGAATGGCTGGAGGACTTCCTGAGTGGAGTGCCTCCAGCCCCACAGTACAACAGGAATCAGTTGCTTCATTTCCCTAAAAGGATTAAAACAATTAAAAAATGTTAGCAATCACATTTATTGACTGACTCTTTCCATTTTTTTTCCAAATAATTACTACTTCATATTAATGTTTTTCAGCAAAGAACATGTAAATACTCGCCACTTTTCTTTTTAATATTTGGTTGAGAGCACTTCCAGAACCACCTAGCTCAGTCCCTCAGATGAGCAAAATAATACAGACTTTGTTAGCACTTCAGGACTGTACAGTCCCAGTCAGTGTCGTTTTTTGTATCCATTACAAGTCTTTGTTCTTACTGATACTGACCCACTTACCTTCATTGTCTCAGTTACCTTAAAACTACTGTGATGCATGCTGGAGAGTTTTCTTAATATGATCAAAGGTCCTAGAAGACTAAAATCATCTGGGTGTAGGTCAATTAAGAAATAAAGATACTAGCTATATATGTCAGGTCTAAGACTAGCTCTGAGAGTCATCTTGTCTTCAAGAAACTTACAGTTTATGTTCCGTCTCATATATTTTTGTTTCCCCTTAGCCCTCAGGGCACTCAACAAATATTGGTTGCTGATACTCTGAACTACATAAAGGTGAGTCTAAGGTTCAATATTGGTGAAAACAGAATTTAAAGATCATTTATAAGAAGACCCCACATACTTATAGAGGCAAGTGGAACTTCCCAAGTTGCCATAAATGTATTAATGTACAATCACAGATGCCAGTGTGAAAATGAATCCCAGATATTACTGGTGGAGAGGGGAGAAAGAATGAGAGGAGAGAGAGAGTGTCCTCAAGTTCATAAGGTGAAACGGTTAAAAAAATGATGAAAATCCCCTAGAATGATGCATCTATCCCCAATTCTTTTAAAATACTTATATCAGCAAATTCCAAGATGTGTTCCTTAGGATACTAATTTCTTCAGGTATTAAATGTGTTCTCATAAATTTGAAAATAAGCACCTCAAGGATATATAAAATGTCCATTAGAATGTTCAAATCTCATGTTTTTCAGGAAAGAACTGGATTAATATTAATTTAGTTTCTCTAATGTATGTATTTTTAAAAAGAGATCCACTCCTTTGTTTTTCTTATTGTTGTTGCACAGTTACTAGCATTTTGGTATACTTAGTGTACCATAGAACACAATGCAAGAAAAACTAAATTCATTTAACAAGGCTATCACCAATATCACAACTAACAACTTGTATGAGGATCTCACACGACAAAATGTCATTTCATTATAATTGTTTTCAAAAGTTTAGACTGGTTAACATTAACTTAAATTATCAAAATAGCATTTAACTTTCAGGAAAGGGAGATTCTATGATCAAAATATAATCATTCCCTGGGCCAGTCCATGACCTTTGCTATAGAAGATTTCAATAGGATGACAATGTCTGTACCTTTACTATGCACTTGTCAAGTATATGAGTACAAATACAATGCTATCACCAACTCTTGCACTACAAAGTCTTAAATGGAATTTTAATGTTTTCTTTTTCTCCCCACAATACTATTTCCTTTGCTATCTCGTTTCACATTGGTTTCACTTATGTTAGTTTTCCATGAGAATAAATCTTTCTTTCCTCTTTTTGTCCTAAATGATACAATATAACTTGTTTGAACTTCAGAGATAATTCAAGCCAATGAGAAGGTGATTTGACATTAACTTTGCATGAATGTCTCTTGATATATACATATCTATTTTGCATACGGTGCCTTAAGAGAAAGGAAACTCATTGTACGTATTTATGCATTTGTTTCACCTTCTCTTATTTTCATACAGTGTCTAAATTTTGCTTGCTATTGTAGTTTATATTGTTTGTTTTCTTAAAAAGTCAGATGGATTTATGTTTATTTTGGAAATAGTAATCTTATTTCTCACAAAACCAAGAGATCAAGTTATATGTGATGGCAATCACACTTCAAAGAGAGTAAAATCTCTCACAAGTGAAACTCCTTGAAACAAACTAATAATATATGCAACAAACAGAAAAAACAAAAGTGTAAAAACAATTTTGGTAAAAATCTAGCCAATGATCTAGTCTTTAAACAAGTCCCAAATGCTTTAAAAAAGTATAACTTTGATGAAAATACAGGTTAATATAGGTCAATCATTCCTTTTCTTAAAAATCTAACACATAATAGTAAAGAGAGTTGTGAAGAAGAGTTGTATTTGATAAATAACCAGACATATATGTGAACTTGTAGTAGCTAAGCCGTTTTTTATTTCAAGTAGTAAAAATCCCAATGGCTTTGGTATGCAAAGGTTATAAATGCTACCAAAATGCAGATGTAGGTAGGTTTACTAGTTGTAGTGAAGTTCACTGTCATCAGGTTTTTGCTGTTTCTCTATGGTTCTCTTTGGCTGCCTTCTCTCCTGTCCCTGTTAGCAACCTCCCAGCCTCCCATGGTTTTCTCATGGACAACAGAAGGATTCTCTTCTCCTAACTATCAAAACTATCAAAATAAATACATAAACTGTCATACATACATACATATAAATATACATACAAAACTATCAAAATAAATACATACATTAAGTCCTGAATTTGCCAAGGTATCTCAAGTTAAAGTGCATGCCTATAACATTAACAGCAAATGGATAAAATGATCCCTACAATACTCTGTCATGTTCAGAATGCTTATGCAATCAAGTGAGGGAAGTGGTGGTGGGATTCCTTTCTTCTTTCATTCATCCACTCATTTACTCATACAAGAAATATTTATTAAGAGTTTCTTGTGTGCCTGATGCTGGTGTAGACACTGAGGATACAGCAGTAAACGAAATCAGACATATATTTATAGAGCTCACATCCTGCTGGAAAGGCAGGCATTAAATAGATCTATAATGCAATTTCAAATAATAACAAGAGCTGTAAAGATAAATCAAGTGAAGACAAGAGATAGAGACGACTCAGGTGTGCTTTTTTTTTTTTCTTCCCCCTGTAAAATAATCAAGGACAAGCTTTCTGCAGAGACCTACATGAAGAAGAAGTGCAAATCAAGGAGAAAGTATTCCAGATATTAAAAAAAAAAAAATGGTCTGAGGCAAGAGCAAACTTTGCTTGATTTGAATTTCAGCAGGACCAGTATAGCTGTCACATAATAAAGGATAGGAAGAGGGGTAAGGAATGAGGCCAGGAAGAGAGCCAGAGTCAAAGTTTGGCTGAACAGTTTTGGAGGATACTGAGCAGAATACAATGTGATTTGGATTTACATTTTAAAAACAGTACCCTTACTACTTTTGGAAACTGAGTGTAGAGGGCCTAGGGTGGAAGTTGAAAACACCACTTCAAAGAGATATTTGCAGCATTACGGGCTTAGAATAGAGCACCACTGGTGAAAACAATGAGATCAGTGAGCTCTGGTAGAAATCAGGATATACTATACATACATCTCTCTCTCTCTCTCTCTATATATATATATACATATATGTATATACGTGTATATACATATATGTATATATATATTCAGAATATAATCTTAAAGTAATAAAAAATCCAATAGATTTTGAGAAATGTCAAGTGGTAAACAGACCTCAGTGGAGATACTACCCTCAACTGAAACTATGCTATTTCATCTACCTTTCAGCAGACTAGAGAGCAGACAAATTGTGAGGTTTCTTTTTTCTATTGTAATGTTTAACTCGAAAATTCCATCTTGGAAAGTGTTCAGTAAGTGTTAATTTCTAAACTGTGTTCTTCAGTAGAAGCATTAATATTACACAATAGTACTGACACAAATCCAAATCTTTGCCTCACTTAGCAGATTTATAACTTTGGACAAATTTCTTAACCTCTGTGATTCAATTCCTTCATTTCCAGAGTCAGGACAGTAATATATAACTCAATAGATTGTCTCAAGTAGTAAGTGAGGATGTGAATCACTAAGCACACTCTCTGTCTAGCATTAGCAACCACACAAAAGGTATTTATTTATTTTCTCCTACTTTTTAAAAAATAATTATCCTTACGCTTTGGATGTCATGAGAAGTTTTTCTATGTGAGCACAACAGGAATCACTGACAGGACTTTGATGTCCAACTGTTTTGTTTGTTTGTTTGTTTTTGTTTTCCAATTATTTTATTTATTTATTTGTCAGAGAGAGAGAATGAGAGCAGCAGGCAGAGGGAGAAGCAGGCTTCCTGCCAAGTCCCCAATGTGGGACTCAAACCCAGGACTCTGCAATCGTGACCGGAGCTGAAGGCAGGTGCTTAACCGACTGAGCCACCTGGGTGCCGGATGTCCCACTGTTTTTTAAGAGTGAAGGTGGTTTTAATGACATGCTCAATGGTTCAACAAGTTTCTAGCACAGGCTCTTGGAATAAGACGTGACTATGCCACAGAAATGTAGGAAAAAAAATCTTCATATGCTGGGAATTTGTCCATTCTAGGCATAGATAATTTTCCTTTGGCAGAAGGCCTAAATGTTTACTGGCTTTTGCTTTCTATTCTTTGAAAAAGGGAAAAATAATTTTTCCCAGGAAAATTCTAAGTTCCCAGAGCTATCTATCAAGATTTTGAGTAGACAAACTTTATTACAATTTAATGGCATTCTGTGACCTTCAGCTGTCATTGAATAAAAATACTAATCCCCATGATTCTTTTTAAAAGCTGTACATTTTATTCAAATTTATGTATGACAATATAATACATGTTCATTTGAAAAGAAAATAGGTTGCTTTTTAAAATTTAGAGGTAAACTAAACCAAGCTTAAGTCATACAATGTGCCTTGATGCCTAGTAGTTACCATCCTTGATTCTAAGAAATATACTCTACTTAAAATGCAAAAACAAGATAAAGAGACTCTCAATATTATTCCAGGTTAAGATAGAAATGTAAGACTAAGTTTTGATAGAGTCCGAGTGGAAGTTCACATGAACATGAGAGCAATCTGTTTCAATCTAATAACTTCAGTGCTTACATGTTCGATCAAGTACCTTGATCCCCTTTCTGAGCAAAGTCAACCTAAAGCCTACTATATCCAGACTTTTTCAATACCCCTCTTTGCTATTGCTTTTGATTTGCTCTTGGTTGAAACTGGATTCACTTGGGACAGCTGTCTCTTAATTAGTTTTAATAATTAGTTAATTAGTTCTATTCCTTCTTCCTATGTCACTCGAGACTAACTTTCCTGATTCACAAATCTGATGATGTCATGTCTCTCCTCAGAAACTTTGTGCAGCTAACTACTGCCCACCAAATAATTGAAGAGGAACAGAATTTGCCACCCCAAAATATGCCTTCTTGGCATGAGGATTATTTTAGGCTGATTACTTTTAAGAAACGGCAGATATAAGAGAAGCTCTGAAAACCCAGTAGAAGTTAACTTTCTGTAAGAGAAATTGACATTTGTGAGGAAAATTTCCATTTCTAAGGATGTCTCCTTCTTTGTTCCTGAGAGAGATGACTAAAACTCTAGAAACTCTTACTAATTAATTACAGAAAAGTCTTAGCCCAGAACCTAGAGGGATGAAGGGAAAATAAATTTCCCTCCCCCACAGACAAATTTTGTTAGACTGATGTTCAAAACCTTGGAGATGTGGCTTCAGTCTTTCTTTCCAGTCATTTATGGAAACCTACACCTGTAGCTGGAGTTCTAATCACCAAATTTCCAATCCCAACAAGTGCAAGTAGATTCCCTCTTCTCTGACTTCACTATCACTGTGGTTCCCTTTTGGCACCTATCTCACTGCATCTTTTATCATTGATTATTGGGAGTACTTCAAAACCGGTACCTACTATTTCTGACATTTTTAAGATCCTTTGTTGTTTTCCTACTCTCTCTACCAGGTGAAGTCTACCCCTTTGCTGGAGGAGGGTAGTGGCAGCAGAGGGACTGCTCCTTTCTATATGTAATGACTAAAGGATACATTTTAAATGGGTCTTTTTGCATGAAAAAGTAAACAACCATCCTGTTTTGGAATGAGGGACTTGTTTTTAGGGGCCACATTGCTCAGAATGATAATAAGAGGATTTTTGTCTGTTATTAGCTGAACTGTGATGGCGAAGATGCAGGTGATAAGTCATGATGACCATGAGGTCAGATATCTCCAGGATATCAGGGCCTACCTTCTGAGTCTGGACATGAATATTGGAAGAAGAAAAAATTCCCCTGAAGCTCATCAGAAGGCAGTGGGGACAAGATAGAAGACAAGAAGAGATCTCCATCTTCAGGAAAAGAGGACGTGCATTCTAGTAGCAGTCATTCAAATACTCAGTGTTACACCTCTTTTTTTCTTCATTTTAATATATTAACCTATGCATTTAATAGGTAATTTTTATGGACCTACTATATGTCATATACTCTAGGTACTGGTGTTATGGTCACAGATATACTGGGAAGCTAATGGAATTAAAGATCCAAGACTGTTCACTTATATAAGGCCTCTCTGCAAAAGGACGTTGATATAAGTATATGTTTCTAAAAATTTAGCAAACTAAGAAAGTTCAACCACAATCAGTTAAAAAAATGTTTTGTCTTTTTATTTCTATCTCCATCTCATCATATTTTCCAACTCATCAGTGGCTTTACCGTGGTAACTGTTATTTGGGGAATCTGGTTAAAGGAAAATTGAACTGAAAAGGCACATTTAGTCTGGGATTAATGGAATATATCTTCCAGTTAATGATCATTTCTGAGTAGACTAAAAGACATTTAAATTATTACATTCTGGGAGGAGGCATGATGTCTAGGAATACTTGAAACATTGACTCAGTTGATGTTTCCGTGTAGATGATGCAGCTATTGATAGATCTAAGCAATCATCAAGCAGGTCAGGAGAAGGGCTGAAGGGAGACTATAGAAGGTGTTGGTTGAAAAGGACCCTTATAGGAGAGTGAAAGTAGGAGCTGTGAAGAAGACTGTCCTGAGGGAAATGTCTGTGATTTGGAGTGGTAGCAACTGTGATACCCCTCTCTGATTAGGGAATCCAAAATTGGCTGGGCAAGAATTTGTTAAGCTGACAGGTAATCTCATAAAATAGAGGTTAAGTCAGTATCATATTATGACACAAGCACCATTTTTTTTTTTTTTTTTGGCAGCATGTACTTTTCCTTTGATGCCAGGTTCTGGCAGGTTGTACTTACATGGCATATACTAAAGGGATACAATAGATTTTATAGATATATTCTTCATCCTATATAAACTCCTTGGTATGATAAATATTGTTAACTTTAATCAGTGTTCTATTTTTTTTACCTTTAAACTAACTTGTTTTCTCATACACTTTCACATTCTATAGCTATAGGCTTGATTACAAATATCCAAAAAACATCTTTTGACTAAACAGAGATATCATTCATCTGATTCTCTTTTTTCTCTAGTTTATACTCAGTGCTGAACCTAGGCATGGACCAGAAGTGCATTTCTGCCTTCAATTCACATTTAAGAAAAGTAAATTGAAAATGGCAGAGATGAGCTTTCTATAAACTATCTGTTACAAGATTTGACCTAAGCATATGTGCTCTGGGATTAGAAAACAACCTTCTCAAATCTGTGAACAGATTTTTAGGAAATACTGTAGTAAGAGCACCTAAGACTACTTATTCCAGAGCATTCTCTCTTTTGTGCTATATGATTTAAAGGGAAGTATTTCTTCTCACTACAGAATGCCAAATATCTATAGTCTAACTCCACCTTCCCTGTTCAAATATAGCAAATTCAGGCTTATTAGGCTAGGAGGAGGACATTTAACCTCTACAGACTTGTTCCCCTTCCCCCAACACTTCGATCTGCTCTCCAAAACTTTATAAGTAGCAATAAAATTCAAATGATTTTTCCCCTTTCTTGGTTTTCTGTGTTCTCTTGTTAGAGCCACCCATAAACATTTATAGCTAAACTCTCATCCCCCATAACATTTTTTCCCATACACTTTAGAAAAGTCACTACTAATGAAAATCTTGCTTGGGAAAAAATGAAAACCAAAAAATTCTGGTTAATATCCAGCGCTTTCCTCAGTGATGATGCTAGGCCTGCAAACAATGGTTGATTCTATTCATCTCCAGAAACTCCAGGAACCTGCCTGTAAATTTTCTTAAACTCATAATGCAAGATGTCAATCTCCTTTAATATTGAAAAAGAATAAGCAAAACACTCATAGTTTTAATAGAATCCTAAGAAATTGCAGGTGTGAAAGCCATGTCGACACAAAACCATGAAGGACATTAAACCTAAATATAAGGCATGTCCTAGATGGTACACTGGAGCAAATGAGATTATATTATGGATGACTGTCATTTGTGAATTTTAACATCAAGTTCATCAGGTTAGCATCCTTATTGTGAGAAATGTCAGGCCAAATCACAAAAGTTAGTAAATATACTATTGGGAGCAAAGCACCAACACCAAATTTAAGGAAATTTGCTGTTGATTGAGATTCATTTTATAGACGTTCTTCGATGGATTACTAGGACTAAAATTATATTTCCATGATACTCTGAAATGTAAAGCTGGAAATTCTTCCAGAGGCTGAGAGTGATTTTTCTTCCTGACCCTCTGACTCCCCTTTCTGTACTTATTTCTTCCACAATTATGTAAGGGTTAATTCTTGCAACCCACCCCTTACCTGATATGTTATTAGTTATTCAGCTTTTCTGTTTGAGAGGCCACTGATAAAGAGACCCGCCCATGGGTTTCCTCGGGGTGAAATCACTGACCTACCTGGTTATCACAACAGATTGAGCCTGGAGAGGAAAAATGATCCAAAAAGCAGCCCATCCACAGGTAGGCCTGTTGACAAAAGATTATCAGCATTTTAGTATGGGCATAAAGAGACCCTGTCAGTTTGCCTGTGGACTGAAAACACACGACCTGACGTAGAAATGGGCCAAGGCTAGTCATTCTGAAACATTTTCAAGTCGAGGGATCAGATGAAAGCTCTGTAGAGAAAGAGAAGAAAATAAAAGAGGGGCAGAAAGTAATTTCTGACCCTGAGAGATGGAGATCTGGCCTGAGTTCCTGATTGCTTTTCAGTTCCCAAGAAGTCTAACCTTATGTTACTTTCCGTATTTGGGTCCTGGGAAAATTCTTCAGGCTTTTGAAATAAACACCTTCCTCTCTTTCACAAATATGATTTTCTTTTCTCTTGAAACAAACAAACAAAATGCAGTTAAAGAGAACCCAACTTTTAAATTATGTAGACAGAGACTGAAGCAAAGACGTAAAAATTAAGTATTTTCAGATAAGACACTATTTTATACTTAATCCTATGTAGTTTAGAGTCCAAAGACCAGAAAGTTATTATATTAGTAATTACTAAGACACAATGACAACTTCAAGGTCAACCGTGACAATATTCTGTGTTTTGCCACAAGATGGTGATTTTGCACCCCCCCAAAAAATGATTTTGTATAAGACTAATAGGTTGGTTACAATGTATCAGGCTCTCTGCTGAGAACTTTAAAAAAATAAAAATAATCTCATCTTTTAGAACTTCTCAGTGTTGTTGGGAAGACAAACACCCAAGGGATAATTATGAAATAAAGCTGTAACATTAGTGATAGAAACATACCTACAGTAATACGGGGAGGATATGGCACTCCATCTTTTAAAAAACACAGGCTATATTTTCCTCCAATTAGGAGTGGAAGGATTTGGGGAACACTTGCATTAATAAGGCTGAGTCAGGAAAAGAACACATTCTTCAACAATGTGCCTGTTTGTAACCCACAGCAGCTTCTATTCCCACAGTCAATCATTAAAACTCCCTGGCACATATCCTTAACTGTCTTTTCTTTCTTTTGCTTTTTTATATGCCCCTGGAAAAGCCAAAATCCAAATTAAGCCAAACTCTCTTTCTACTCTATCCTACACCTTTGAAGATGAGTATAACTGAACAAAAAATTCTGTTCTCACTTTAAATTTGTAACTTCTACCCTCAAATGGGCCCTTAATGTTGTCCAGTGCCATACTCTAAACCCCCAGCCTATTCTCTTTTGTGTTCTTTGAGATGAATACTTCAAATTTCTCCCTTCTTTTCAAACTTCTAAAACTCCTCACCTATCCTCTCTTTGCTTAAGAGCTTGGTTCTTACTCAGTTGAAAAAAAACAAAGCAACTAGAAGCTAGAAATGAAATATTTGAAAACCATTCATCTAACAGATCAGAGATTTTTAAAAA
Source organism: Taxidea taxus jeffersonii (assembly GCA_003697995.1). Classification (NCBI taxonomy): domain Eukaryota; kingdom Metazoa; phylum Chordata; class Mammalia; order Carnivora; family Mustelidae; genus Taxidea; species Taxidea taxus. The sequence goes on from ML110713.1 coordinate 62,520, forward strand.
CAGGTACTTTTTTCTCTTGAGTTTTAATTTTTATATGAAATGCATAAAGTTGCAAAAACAGTAAAACAAACTTATTTTTCTTGAACTATTTATCAGCAAGTTGAGAACATGATGTCCCATCATCCCCAAGTACTTTATACTTCTTCTTACATAATGACAAAACACAAGAATCAGGAAATTAACATCGAGTCCGGACCAATATAATCCGCAGACCCCATTAAATGTGAACATTGGCCCCACCATGTCCTTTAGAGCACAAAAATATATTTTAAAAACATTCATTGCATTTACTTGTCATGTCTGTTCAGTCATCTTCAAGATGGAACAGTTCCACCGTCTTTTCTTAACTTTTTTAAAAATTCTATTTATTTATTTGACACAGAGAGAGAGAGATCACAAGTAGGCAGAGAGGCAGGCAGAGAAAGAGAGGGGGAAATAGACTCCCTGCTGAGCAGAGAGCCTGATGCAGGGCTCGATCCCAGGACCCTGAGATCATGACCTGAGCCGAAGGCAGAGGCTTAAACCACTGAGCCACCCAGGCACCCCTTTCCTTAACTTTTAAGATCTTGATACCTTTGAAGGTTAGAGGCCAACACTTTTATATAATGTTCCTCAGTTGATTTTATCTCATGTTTCCTCATAAGTAGTTTCAGGTTATGCTTCTTTGGATGGTTATTGCAGAAGTGATCCTATGCTTTTCTCATGGTAGCCTATAATGGGCACAAGATTTCAATTTGTCCAATTACTAATGATGTTTGATATCTTTATAAGGGTGATAACTGCCAGACATCAATTCTCAAAAATATTATTATTTTCCCCTTTGTAATTAATAGATATTTTGTGAGGAATTGTTCTGAGATTACATAAATACTCTATTCCTTGCCAAACTTCAAATTTATGCCCATATGTATCTTTATTTTTGGAGCTACTGGTTCTCCATTGCATTCAGTAGATCATAATTCATTACTATCGAGTTTATTTTTATGTTTAAATTGTCCCAGAACAAGCTGGCTTTTGTGTCCCTAAGACACTATTTTTTTTTTTTTTCCTAAGACACTATTTTTTGAACGTTTACTTATTTTTTATTATAAGTGGTGCTAGGCTCCTCTTGAGCTTGTTTGCTCTATCCCTGCATTCAGTCATTCCTCCAACAATCTCTAGTTTCTTGGAGAAAATAATGGCATGTAAGAGCCAAAATCTGAGAGATAGATATATATGTGATCTGTTTCCATTAATAATTCCAAATTCAATCAAACAACATTCTACTTTACTCCTTTTCTCTCCCCGATGCTTATAACTCCATTCTCTGATACTAGCATCCATTACCATTAACATATTTATTTATTTAACTAATCCTCACAGCCACCACATTCTTTCTCCTGTGCCTGTGTTCTTTACACCACACTTAATCTCTGACACTCTGTGACTAGCCTCCACTACCACCCATCTGTGTAGAATGCTCCTTTTGCCCATACTTCATACTCTATGCCCAACCATTTCACAGCACAGAAGATTCTTCACCTATTCTAAGCTTTGGCACTCTGCAAAGGGCTCCCTGTTGCACCCCATATAGAATTCAGCCTCACCTCACTTAGGTCCAATATCCCATACTGGACTATCGTCTCACTTTGTTGGAACCTCCACTCCTCATTCTCAATTTTCTCCTGTGTGAAAAATCATCCCTATTCTGGGCTCTGAACCCGCTTTCATCTATCATGACTCTTCCATTTAGTGCAGACTACTACCTTGCTTAGCCCACCCTACCTAATGGCTTTAACATTAGATGCCAGGGAGGGAAAGGAAGAAACAGAAATAGTAGAAAAAAAGAGAAGGGAAGGAGTGGAATAAGAAGAGAAAGGCAATTTTCTTCATTTTAACACATACTGAGATTGGTTTTTTGGATCTTTTGGCTCAATGGCCCTCCTCTCAACTTTTTAACCTTGTGTCAGGTTGTCCTCCTTACATGACTGTTATATAAAATTGAGGGACAATCATGGGGATGACACTTCTTAAGCATGATTTCTGATGACAATATTAATTATGAAACTGAATGAATGGGATATTGCCTATATCTTACTATGTAAGAAAAGCTGTTCTCACTTACACACTCCTTGATTTCTTGATTATTATTCCTGAAGGCCAGTCTTGCGTGAGAAATAATAATAATAAAAATAATCCTGCATACAGACCAAAAATTCTTAAGGAATGATTAGCAAAACAAATCTGATAATAGTATTTTTGTTTACTTCATTATTAAGTTAAAATTGAAACTGGTGAATTGTTCCATTCTTATAATTTTAGCTTTCCTGCCTACCAGTCCATGTCATCTTCCAGTTCTTCCTTTTATTACTCTTCATCTTCTAGACTTTAATAAAAGCATAGTTCCTTCACTAGTGGTCAGGGATGCTCCTGCTCACAGTTAATGATAACTGCTTCTTCACTCCAGGACAGTGCAGTACAATGGAAATATAGCGAGAGACCTCCATGCCATTTAAAGTTTTTCTAGTAGCCACATTAAAATTTTGTAAAGACATAGGTAGAGTTAAAAATATTTTTTACTTGGGACTCCTGGGTGGCTCAGTTGGTTAAGCGGCTGCCTTTGGCTCAGGTCATGATCCCAGTGTCCTGGGATCGAGTCCCACATCGGGCTCTTTGCTCGGCAGGGAGCCTGCTTCTCCCTCTGCCTCTGCCTGCCTCTCTGTCTGCCTGTGCTCACTCTCTCTCTCTCTCTCTAACAAATAAATAAAATCTTTTAAAAAAAATTTTTTTTACTTAATGCAATATAAACAAGTTGTTATTTTAGCATGTAAATAATATTAATAGATATTCAGCATTCCTTTTTTCATAATAAATCTTTGAGATCTGCTGCAAATTTTATCTTAGAAATTTAACATCCAGGCACCTGGGTGGCTCAGTGGGTTAAAGCCTCTGCCTTTGGCTCAGGTCATGATCCCAAGGTCCTGGGATCGAGCCCCGAATCTGGCTCAGTGGCGAGCCTGCTTCCCTCCCCCCCGCCAGCCTGCCTGCCTCTCTGCCTACTTGTGATCTCTGTCTGTCAAATTAATAAATAAAATTTAAAAAAAA
>RCUC01164810.1:0-71784 GCA_003697995.1 Taxidea taxus jeffersonii
AAAAAAAAAAAAAACCAGGTGTGTTCATGCCTCTGGCTTTGCCCTTGTTCTCCTCCCAGATGTCCTACTGGCTTGCTCCCTCATCTCCTTCATCTTTCCTCAAATGTCATTTGCATGAACAAATCATCCCTAACCATCCTATTTAAAATTGTAAAATTGTAATCCCTATTCCCAGGTACCCCTAACCTTCCTCCCTGCTTCATTTCTCCCCATAATACTTCATCTGGTAGATTATACAGTTTAGCTTGCTTATGGTCTGTTTCTCCCACTAGAATCTAAGTTCAACAAAGGCACAATTTTTTGTTGTTGTTGTTCACTGATGTGTCCTCGGTGCCAGGAAGAGGGCCTGATACATAGTAAGTACTCAGTATTTGTTGAATGCATGAAGTGGCATCTAATTGGGACTTTAGGATGAATCAGTATTGGTCAGGTGAGGAACGGGAGGAAGAACAAGCCAGCCAGAGGAAACAGGATGTGAGCAAGACAAGAAAACACAGCTTTGGGAGGAAATGAAAGCAGCTGGGTGGGGCTGGAGGTTAGAATGCAAGGATAGAGTGGGCAGACCTAAGATTTAGCGGGAGGGACCTGGGCACTAGCTATGGGCAGAGGCTTCTGGATGCTCTCTGTTCTCCTTGAGCTTGGAGTCAGGGACCAGTGGTAGTCTGTGGACAGGAGCTTGGGCTTTAGAACTGGACAGCTGCTGCTACCTTATTCCTGGGATATCTACAGCAGCTGTTTTGTTTTTGTTTTTTTATTCAATAAATGTGTTCAGATATTCCAAGAAGCAGACATCAGGATGAGGATGAGATCAGGCATGCAAGAAATCAATTGGAGGAAGCATCTGTGAAGCAGAAAAGGGAGGGGAGCTGCAGAAGCTACAGGGAGAGCCTTCAGACAACGATAGAAGTCCAGCCCCCCTGGAAGGAGGTTTGGACAGGGATTCATGAACTGCCGGGCAGTTCCACAGAAGGTTCAGGCTGAACCTCAAGGCAAAGTTAGAAGAGGCCCACATTTCACTCAGTCATTGGGGACAGTCTGTGGAAAGTGGCATCCGCTGGATGAAGGATCCAGGGGGACAGCAGCTGGGTCCATCCCTCAGTTATGTTCCAGGGAGAGCCAGTCAGCCCAGTTTCACAGCCATCATGATAAATCATATGTGTGTGATCAAAAAAAGTCAAACAGTACAGTAAAAAGTCTCTCTCCCTCCATAAGTGTCCTGTAGTCCAGTACTCTTCCCTAGAGGAATCCACTGGGAACAGTTTTTTTGTATTTCCTTACAGAAATTTTCGGTGCATTCAGTATATAGATATATATTTTTAAAATATGAGATGATTTTATGCACACTGTTCTGCAACTTGCTTTCTTTTCCTTAATGTGTCAGTTCATACAAACCTGCCTAATTCCTTTCCATGAGTAATAGTATCCCATTCTTGGGATGATATTATTTAACCAGTCTCCAGCTGGTTTGCAGTTAAAGTATTCCCTTTTTTTTCCCCCTTACAATCAGTACTTGCAGTGATCCTCCTTATGTGTATTTTGGACACACACACACTAGTATATGTCCCCGAAACAGGATGCTGAGCCAAAGGGTGTGTGGTTTTAAATTTTGATAGAGATCGACAAACTGCCCTCTGACTAGGGTAGGCCAGTCTGTTCTCTGACCCACAGCAAGCATCTCAGCGCCCATTTTGCATTCTCGCCAATCTGACTTTGAGAGTTGTTTTAGTTCACTTTTCTCAAATTATGCGTAGGTAGAGCAACCATCCTACATCTGGAAGCAAGGTGGTGGCGTTGGGTGGGGAGTGTGTGCCTCCTGCAGCAGCTGCCCGGGGCCTGGGGGGTGGGGGGGATCCTCCCTCTGTTCAGTCTGGGGTGGGACCTGGGCACAGGGTCCTGAGCCACTTCATTCCAGCTGAGCACCCCCACTCTGACCGAATTGCCCCCAGCCCCACATGGGGCTGCCCTGAAGTGAGTGGCTCCGGGCTTTGTTCACTTGGCTCAGGGTTTGTGTTTTGGCAGGGATCCTGGTAGCTAATGTCAGAAGAAAGTGACTCTCTGCGAACCAGCCCCTCTGCGGCCTCACTCTCGGAAAATGAGCTGCCGCCACCCGCAGAGCCTCCCGGCTATGTGTGCTCACTGACGGAGGACCTGGTCACCAAAGCCAGGGAGGAGCTGCAGGAGAAGCCGGAATGGAGACTTCGAGATGTGCAGGCCCTCCGTGACATGGTGCGGAAGGAGTGCCCAAACCTGAGCACCTCCCTGGACGATGCCTTCCTGCTGCGCTTCCTCCGGGCCCGCAAGTTCGATTACGACCGAGCCCTGCAGCTCCTGGTCAGTTACCACAGCTGCAGGAGAAGCTGGCCCGAGGTCTTCAACAACCTGAAGCCCTCGGCCTTAAAAGATGTCCTCGCTTCGGGATTCCTCACCGTGCTGCCCCACACCGACCCCCGGGGCTGCCACATCCTGTGCATGCGCCCAGGTACTCCCCGAGGCGGTGGGCAGGGGCCTCCATGCCCTGCTCTGTGTGGGATGTGCGTGCCCCGCACCCTCTCTCCCATGCCTCGTCCTCTTTGCCTTCTCCCCAGTTTGCTCAAAGCTCTTTTGATGACAAATGATAAAAAGCTACTCAACCCGGCTTAGGAAAAAAGGAAGGAGTTAGTCTGATGAAACAGGAGCCTCCCGCAGAACCAGCGAGCTGAAAGTGTAGCTGCTTTCCCAGGGCCCGGGGCCCCAGAACCAGAATCCAGTTCGTTCCCCGATCTGGAACTAAGCTAGCCATTCTCCCTGTCTCTGCCTCTGTCCATCCGTGTACCCCTCTGGGCCACACATTTCTGCTGTGCTGTGTGTATTTTCTTGGCTTTTCTTCTGTAGACTGGCTTTGGCTGCCTCCATGCCCCTGGTGAGGTCTCCTACCCTTAGTGCCCAGGCTTCCTGGGCCACCCAGCCAAGTTCCTCCATGGAAATTCCCAGTTTCTAGCACGGAGAATCTAGTGGGCTGAGAAAGCAGCCCTGATCGTAGGGTACAAACAGGCCTGCCCCGTCCCTCCTTTGTGAGTAGGTGAGGCAGGCATCAGCGGGGGCTGGGCAGGTGACTGGAAGGGTGTCCATCCATCTGCCCCGCATGCCTCTTCCACCTTTCCCTCCTTTCCTCTTCCGCCATTCCTCTACTTTGTTAAGCCATTGATTCACTCTAGATTCACTTTTTTTTTTTTAGATTTTATTATTTATTTATTTGACAGACAGAAATCACAAGTAGGCAGAGAGGCAGGCACAGAGAGAGGGAGAGGCAGGCTCCCTGCTGAGCAGAGAGCCCAATGTGGGGCTCCATCCCAGGACCCTGGGATCATGACCTGAGCCGAAAGCAGAGGCTTTAACCCACTGAGCCACCCAGGTGCTCCTAGATTCACTTTTTTGATCTCAGTACTTACTGATGGTAATCAGGACATCTTACATTTCTCTGGCAGTAGTTTTAATTAGGGGGACCAAATGTGCTATCAGCTCGGGAGTGAAGGAGCATTGTCCACTGATCCCCACCCCCACAGCCTTAACATTCTCTGTCAGACCGGAGCAGAGACAAAGTCTGAAAGTAAGATTGCAGTGTTCTCCCAGCCAAAGCCAGGAGCAGGAGAACATGCCTGCCCGGAGCCCTCTTCTGCTCACACATACCTAGTCCTCTTGAAGGGACGCCTAATGGGGAGTGGAGACCTCCCTGCGCTTTCCTTTGTCTTAAAGCCACATCGCCATCCCTTCGGTCGTTTACCAAGCCCTTTCTGGAAACCAAACCATCCTCTTGAGCCTTTGCTGTGTACCAGGCACAGTGTTAGCTGCTTAACCTGCTGTTTTAACCTCTCCAAAATTAGGGTGGTTTATTTTAAAATAAGCAGCGCAGTGGAGATTTTAGGGCACCAGCAGACCTAGGAACCAGTCAGCAGGTTTTTCCCACTACTCCTCTGTACTCAACTCATAAGGATATTACAAAATAGATTAGCACACTGGTTTCACCTCTTGGCTTATGTGGTTTCAACCCTTGTGCTTGCACGATTTCAACCCTTTGTTTGTGAGATGAATTTTCCCCCCCGTGTGTCTGGAGCAGAGCTAGACCCTTCCCACCAATGCAACTCTTCAGGGGGAGGCACGCTGAGGAGATTTTGTTCTCAACTGGGTATTAGCTTTGCCTCTTTGGGGACATATGTTCTTGAGAAGGGAGACACCCGGTTACGCAGAAGCAGGTGCAGTTGGCAGCAACATCCAACAGCAAGCTGGCACAGCTTTCCGACGAAGACTGTTCATGGGAATTTTGCACATATTACATATCCCCATGGTGGTGGCAGTCAGGTGGAGTTTTGTCTTCCTAAGAAAAGGACACACAGGTGCTGGTGGGATTTTCTTGAGAACAGCAGTTTACCAGTCAAAAGTTGTCGTTTCCATCTTCTTCCCAGAGAAAGGAAGGATTCCGTAAATATACAGAGAATATTAAGGGAGCATCTGGCCCGGAAAGGGGATGTGGCACGAAGCAGAGCACTGGAAAGTTGTCTCCATCTCTGCCTTCCTCAGCACACGCCTCATTCTCAGGCCAGCTCTTCCCTCCTGGGGCCCCCGAGTCTCGGGCCCCTGGCCTCACCGCTACAAGAGGGAAGAGGGATCTTTTCTTTCCAAAGGGCCACGGTCGCAGAATTGAGTCCCGTTGGCTGTTTGATCGGGCTGGGGTCACGCACTGTGGCCAGGAGGATGTAAGACCCGCACTGACCATGCCCACCTCTGCCGCCAGGAGGCAGCGTCACTGGTACCCAAACCGCAGGGCTAGCGTGGGAAGAAGTGGCTCAGGGCAGAGGTATGAAAATCTGGGCACACATCTGTTGGCAGACAGCCCAGAGGACCATTCAGGTTAGTATTACGATCCCATCCTACTTCTGAGGAGATTCGGGCTCAGAGTGAGGAAGGAACTCATACAGCTGGTAAGATTCAAACCCCCGGGCGAGGCTGACTTCAGAGCCCCGGCTTCTAACTTCAGCGCTCAGCTGCATTTCCATTTCAGAACCTGCTGCTGCCTTTGGAATTAACATCAGCTGCTGCTAAGGTGTCCCATTTACCAACCTGAATAGAGTCACGCCGGTAGAGTTTCTTTCCATTTGTAAACAAGAGTTCTAGCAAGGAGATAAATCTTGGCCTGTGATGACTTGTTCGTATTCATCTCTGTAACATTCCGTCCATTTCTTACGACCTCAGACAGGTGGATACCGAGCAACTACCCGATTACCGAAAACATCCGAGCCATATACTTGACATTAGAAAAACTCATTCAGTCTGAAGAAACCCAAGTGAATGGAATCGTGATTCTTGCAGACTACAAAGGAGTGAGCTTATCAAAAGCATCTCACTTTGGCCCTTTTATAGCCAAAAAGGTGATTGGCATCCTTCAGGTATGGCCCTTGTTTGTCGTGTACCTATTCTATGGAGGTTTGGGCTTTTTTCCCAGGGGGCCCTGTGTGTTCACCGCTGGTCCCGCATAATACACAAACCCCACTTCTCCTACAGTCTGAAAGATGCAAAAACATTATGGGAAGAAATGTAAATGTCCTATTTACTGCTCACTCTCGTCAGATTCTCCAGTAGTTTCTGAGTTCCCTTCAGTCTGGGCAAGATCAGCTTTAGGGCAAGAGCCCAAACAGCCAGAGAAAGGCTTTAGATATGTTTTTCCTTTCACCCTCCGCCCACCCCCTCCCTCCCTCCCTCCTTCTCTTTCTTTTCCCTTCTTCAGAAGACAGACAGAGGAGCAATTCTAACAAATGAAACTTGAGAATTTGTGTTTCTGTCTGATTGTGCTAGACCCTGCCCTGATCTCTGGGACCTGAGGACAGGGAGCCTGTTGGACTGTTTTGGACAGATGCTTTAACCTCTTGTGTGTTATGTGTGTTTTTTTGTTTTTATTTTGAGAGAGAGAGTATGCACCCACGTGCATGTGCTTGGGGGCAGGGAGGGGCAGAGAGTGAAGGAGAATCTTCGAAGACTCCACCCCCCCCCCCCCCCCCCACCCCTGTGCAGAGCCTCAGGCGGGGCTCTAGCTCATGACGCTGAGATCAGGACCTGATCCAACATCTAGAGTTGGATGCTCAACCAACTTAGCCCCCAGGCACCCCGTGTTTTAGAATATAAGTGCAGGGCAACCCTCTCAGGTCCCCTTCCTCGTCGGGAGCTTTGTACTATCACTTTGCTATTGCTCAATAAACCTTGCTTTACTGCCCATGAAAAAAAGAACGTAAGTGTGGGGAACCAGAAAGTTCCTCCCCCATCTGCATAATGTTCAGTGGTTTGCAAAGTGCTTTTACAATCATTATAACTCATTCGGTCCTACGGGGACTCCTCGGAGACAGACAAGGCAAAAATTACTTTTTTTTTTTTTTTTTTTCAGTACATGTGCTGCTGAAGCGAGCACGAATTACTTTTCCTTTTTGATGGATAGGGACACAGCCCTCACAGGGGTAGCCTGGCCTGAGTCTTACGGCTCTAACAGTTTGGTTCTTTGTTCCCTCTGACCGGCCCATGGGTGCTGTCTCTCATGAGCTGCGGGGGCACCAGAGATAAAACAGTTTCCTCTGTGAATCCTACAATGCATGTGAGCCCCTACTAGGTGCCAGGCTGGTTCTTTAAACATCAGCATCCCATTTGGTCATTATCAGAGCTGTGGAGCCAATACTCTGGCTTCCCTTAGCTTCTGTTCTTCTTTTGATGCCCCGTAGATTCAAGTATCAGGATACGGAGTTTGGATCAGTGTTTTCTAGTCTCCTGAGGTGACCTGGGGGGAGAAAGTTCCAGGGTTAAATAAGTTTGGGAAATGTGGTTTAGCATGTCTCTTTCGTGAGAACACATTTGCACATAACAGCCCTGTAGCTCAAGAAACCCGTGTGACTACATAGCGTGCTATTTTCAAACTTACCTACCTACCATGGAACCTTTTTTGCATCATACCTAGTACCTAAGAAATACCCTTTGGTAACACCAATCCTGAAGGTCTGATGTTTGCCAGATCCAGCCACACAGGCTCTGTTTTTTTGTCCTATTTTGTTTTTTGTTTTGTTTTGTTCTGTTTGCCACAAGAGGAGCAGCCCTCCATTTGTTGGCCTAAGACTAGGCCCTAAGACAGGCCGTCTCTCTGAGGCTCATCTTCCTGGTTAGCCCCCACTTAAGCTGGCTTTGAGGAGGCCATGAGAATCAGACCAATCAGACTGATTTGGCGGCCTAAAGAAGATTTAAAGGAGGGAGGCAGGCTGTGGACTGTCTGTGGATGCCCCACATGTTCTAACCTCTCCTTCCCTTCCCCCACAGGATGGCTTCCCCATTCGGATAAAAGCAGTCCATGTAGTGAATGAACCTCGAATATTTAAAGGCATTTTTGCCATCATAAAACCATTTCTGAAGGAGAAAATAGCAAACAGAGTAAGTGATGATTCTATTGACCTGATCCTTTTTTTTTTTTTTTTGGCTCCCTTATTTGTGACATCAATAAACTTCTTTTAGTTTATTATTTTTGCCGTGGGATGATTAATTTGGAAAGTACGGAGTTACAGATAAAATAAATGAGCAATCCTTTCTGTGAAAAGAAGATAAAATTAATAGGATATAATATTTGACAGAGGAGAGAACAGAGTGGGCAGCTCTCCTGAGAGTTAAATGCTGTGTAGTCATTTAGACTCATTATTGAATATCCTGAACTGGGCACTGTGAACCAATACTGTATTTCTTGTGTGAGAGGACAGGCAGAAGGGTAGTATTGGGCAGGTAGTTTATAAAGTTATGGTGATGTCTTACTACAGCTTCTTGGGGTTTAAAATGCTATTTTAAGCCCTTCTGTTTACCAAATTTGTTGTCTTGCTGTATCAAGTTTGTGGAATAATTCATGGTTTATGAGATAGATGAGTTTTAGCTTACCTGTTATTTAAGAAAGGATAGATGGCACATTGAAAGATGGTCTTCCTCTCTGACCTAAAAGAGCCACTTCTCACCCTTTGCTAGTACTGTGATTGCATGTGATGTCTGGTTTTTTCCCTCTTCCCGAGGCCTAGGAACACTGTGGTCCCTCCAAAGACTGGGTTTTAAATTTTGTACTTTCTTTTTCTAAGGATAAACAGAGAGAATCTCAAGGTTACAAGGGAAGGACTTTAAAATAGAGCCAGGGTTGAGGGGGGCACCTGGGTGGCTCAGTGGGTTAAAGCCTCTGCCTTCGGCTCAGGTCATGATCCCAGGGTCCTGGGATCGAGCCCCACATCAGGATCTCTGCTCAGCGGGGAGCCTGCTTCCCTTCCTCTCTCTCTGCCTGCCTCTCTGACTACGTGTGATCTCTGTCAAATAAATGAATAAAATCTTTTAAAACATAAAATAAAATAGAGACAGGGGCACCTGGCTGGCTCAGTCGGTGGAATGTGGCACTCCTGATCTCAGTGTTGAAGTTCAAGCCCCATGTTGGGTATAGAAATTACTTAAAAAGAAAATCTTTACAAAAATAAAGTAAAATCCAGATTCTAGGCCCTTTCCCTGAAGATTTTAACTCCAGTTCAGGGGTGGAGCCCAGGAGTCTATGCTTTTAAAATCTTCCTAGGGGCTTCTGATACAGTCAGGTTTAAGAATAATTTAGTGGCGTCCCTGCCTGGGTTTGACCCTATCTCAGTACCTGGAGATCCTGTTTGGAACCTACTTTATAGCCAAAGCAGCCTTTGGAACAGGCCTTTTATGTCTGCAAAATGACCTTATTTGTGGTCCATAATCTTGTTCATTTCTACTATAGTGTACAAGCATGTTCTAGATGAACAATACAGACTAAAATCTCTGCCTCCGGGGGAGCTTACGTGCTAGAGAGAGACATGGCCAGCGGATGTATATTATCTAGAATTAAGATGTAAAAAGTGCTGTGGAGAAAAATGAAGCAGAGAAAGGGGCCAGTACAGAATAGGGGCAAAGGGTTGTAGCATTCAGTAGGGGGGTTAGGGATGGTGAGAAGCTGGCTTTGAGCAAAGACTTGGCAGAGGTGAGGGAGGGTGCTGACAGTTCTCGGAGGACCAGCAGTGACGCTGTCCTGAGGCGGGAGCACATCGGGCTTGGGAGCAGCAGCAGAGGGAAGTGGGAGGGGATGGAGGGGCAGCAGAGGAGCCACAGGGGTCAGACTGTGACAGGCCCTCCCTGTAGGCCAGCGTGTGGGCTTCAGCCTCTCCTGTGAGGTGGGAGCACTGGTAGGCCCCACGGAAAGGACTGGCGTGATCTGACCAGTGCCAGGAAGAGCGGAGACTGCAGAACAGGCTGCGAGTAGGGAGACCAGGCAGAGGCCGTCGTGGGAATCCAAGGGAGGGCTGGGGGTGGCACGGTTCCACGAGGCGGGCCACAGAGTGGCTGGATCCTGGATACATTTTGAAGGAGCAGCCAACAGAGCATGGCATGTATGGAGGGGAATTATGGGTCCTCTAGCTTTTTGAGGAACTGGAAGGGTCAAGTTGCCATCAGCTGTTCCTTTATTCATTCAGCAGATGCTTGAGCACCTGCCTGGCCCGCAGGTGACTAACCTGAGGACACATGTGCTTCCATTTCCCCTTTAGTTTTTCCTCCATGGGTCTGACCTGAACTCTCTCCACACAAGCCTTCCCAGAAGCATTCTCCCCAAGGAGTATGGGGGCACGGCCGGAGAGCTGGACATCAGCGCCTGGAATGCAGTGCTGCTGGCCTCGGAGGAGGACTTCGTGCGAGAGTTCTGCCAGCCGGACTCTGTGTGCGACAGCATCCTGGGCCAGGCCCTCCCGCCTGAGGGGCTGACCTCGGACGCTCAGTGTGATGATTCCCTGCGGGCCGTGAAGTCACAGCTCTACTCCTGCTATTAGCCAGTCCCCTGTGAGTGGCGCCCTCTTTAAATCCTTTCGTTTTTCTCTGGAGAGGCGCAAGGAGAATCTGAGGTGCCGTGGAGTCTGTCTTGCTCCTTATAATTCAATTGAAGACTGTAGAGTCTGAGGGTGAGCCATGGGGTAAGCCCTTGGTGACTTGAATCAATCCATGGAAGACGTCCCCAGTGATTCCCAAACGTTTGGAATCCCAGTTTGCAGCCACTAACCTGGAAGCTGTATCTGGTTCTTGGAGATCTTGGAACAAGAGAAATCAGGATCAAATCACTTTGGTCCCCGATTCCGGGAGAAAACCACCTGGCTGGCTGGTCAGCACACTCCTGTGAAAGAACCAGGCTGTGTCTACAAGATGGCCACACCGGAGACTTCGGGAGTTTGTGTCTTTCACCTGAACGCTAACTACAGACTTGTGCTGCTCACCAGGAAGTTTCTAGTTGGAGGCCCAGGCCCCAGCTGCCACAGTGGGTTTGGAAAGCACCTTAATCAAATCATGGGAGCATCAGGACATAAGCAGCGCCTCCTGATCAAATTTGGGAGCCAGAGGCATCAGAGAACCTCTGGGATTCATCGACTGACTCTTGCAATAGAAATGGAAGTTTTCCCAAATCCGTAAAGCCTTAGCCCTGGTTCTCAGTACAAGCATACAGAATCCTAGAGGGATGTGATTCTACGCAACCTAAAACGCTAGACGCCAGGCCTGAGGAGCTGAAAGAATTCTGGCCCAAGAATGAAGAGACCAGGGCTCCAGCCTCAGAAGTGTGACTGTAGACAAGACCTGGACCTCTGTGGGCCTCACCCTTCTCATCTGTAAAATGAAGCTGGATGAAATGACGCCTAGGGCCTTGGCTGACGTTCTGGGATTTGGTTTAGTAATTGAATGCTAGACATTTGTTTTCTGCCTAGACGGCTCCCTAATGGCTCCCTAATGGCTCTCAAAGAGGCAAGTGGTTGGATCCTGCTTTTTTGTGGTACACCTGGGCCTTTCCAAGAGGCATGTGTCACCATCTGGCCCTGCCTTTAAGGGAAGTGTATGTATATTCTTGGGACCTGGCGATAACCAACTTCTTTTTATAGGGAGGGTTAAACTGGAAAAGGGCAGGTGAGATGACCAAGGTTTGTGTGAATTCCAGCTATCCCTGAGGCTCTGGCCATACACTGGAAACCTGGCAGCAGGGAATGGCTAAAATTACTTGGGATTCTTAGATTTTGGTCTCTGGAAACGAATGCAAGCGCGTGCTATTGCCAGATTACTTCTGGGGCCCCTGCCCTCCCAGACACACTTGCATTTCTCTCTCTTTCTGGTATGGGTGGACAGACTCGTCTAGCCAGCGAGACCAACTGTTAGTTCTGCGTCACCTCAGACCCTTCCTGTCAGAACTTCAGCCTTAGCTCAACCATCAAACTAGGTGGTTCATCTGGTGGCTTTTGACCTATTTCCTTTCATATTAATTCCTTGAAAATTCATGCATTTATGAAACCAGCAGGCAAGGGGACCATCTGTGAGGAGGAGGGCAGCGCTCTGAAAGGCAAAGGCCCGTCTACCGTGAATAAGCTCGTCATCTTCATACACTGTTTAAAATGCCTGGAGAAGGTGGAAATGACTCACCTCATCAGTGCCAAGTCCAGGGAAGGCTCTGCCCTATGGGTACCAACCCTGGATCCTCTAGGGGCCATGCCAAGCTGGAAGTGCCAGCATGCAGGCCCCTGGCAGCCCCCAGTTCCATCCGCCAGGAACAGCGTGACCGGCTCTGCTGAAAAGATCTCAGCAGCACAAGCAGGATGGCTCAAGCAGAAGGTTCAGAACCCAACTGCTTGGATATGGGAAGTGGTTAGAGGTGTTCTCAGACCTCAGAGAGGAAGGAGAGATTCCCCACCACCCCCAAGCTAGACAGAGGGAGAGATGGACTGGTCAGCCCCACCAAGTTTCCCGTTTACAAGCTGCCCTGCGTTCGTGGCCCATGTGGCCCGCGTCCCTTGACTTGAAAAGCTTGCATGTGTGTAAGCTCACCTAGACAAGGATCTCCAAGACCGGGACACTGCCCATTTCCTAGGCCCTTCCAGGTGGCCCAGGGAGCTGTTTCATTCAGCTTCTGAAAGGAGTCAGAGCCAAGATCCGTTTGCTTTCTGCAGCTGCTGGGCTTGGTTTTGGTTCCAGAGAGATCAAATAGTTTGGATACCTCAGGAGGATTGGACCAGGCTGTGAAAGCAAGAGCTCCCTGGGTGAAAATCAAGGCGGTTTCTGTGCGGCTTCACCAGGTGCCTGTGTAGAGCTGCCCCAGCAGGGTGGCCGGGTGACCAAGCAAGCACACGGTGAGCCTGCTCGGGAGCAGGGGAACACGGATGGGGCAAACAAGCGAGCATCGGGAGAACCGGAAGTGTTTTCCTTCAGGGAGAAGGTCTGGCCCATTTCACGAACACCTGAAAAGTAACTTTTCCCTAAATTCATGGTACTGTGGAATAGGAAAGGGAAAGGAGTCTACCAGGAGACCCGAGTTCTGGCTTTACACTGCTGTGTGGCCTTCAATGAGCCACTGAACACCCCGAATCACATTCTAAAGGGATCCCCACTCTGAGCTCCAAACCCTCTGTTTTAGGCATCATTTGGCTTTACTGCCACAAGGACATTGTACTCTATCTTTTGGAGGCCTGTTCCCCACCCCCACCCCCGCCCCAATCTGGGTTATTATAGGCGATGTAGGTCTGAGTGAATTGCCATCTAAAGCTCCCAAATGAATCTGTAAGCTTAGGTAATATGGGGGTTTTCTCCCTCTTCTCTTGTACAGAATCTGGGAAATTGTGCCTCTTCCTCGAATCCTGTTCTACCTTCACGGGGACAGGCTGGAAGAAACGTACAGAAACAGCTGTGCAACCCTGGCTTCCTCTCCCAAGCTTACTTGCTTTGGGCAGAAGCGGCTTTAGCTTCATCTCGCTTTCACAAGGACCCACTTGTCTCTAGAGGTTTACAAACACTTCAGCTTGTAAGATACTACATTTTTGCCGGACTTCAGAAGACAATAAGAGGTATTTTCCCCCAAATTCCTATGAGATACTGAGCTGTTCTGAATTCTCCCAGTGGGCAGTTTCTGTAAATGCCACCGATTCTCAGATCAGTCATGGGATTACTTTTCCACTTGGGCAGGCAAAAGCTGTGGCATTATTACACAATACTTCATTGTAAAGTTTTTAGCTTTTAAGGTTTACCTTTGAAGCCTCTTCTTTCATCGAGGCAGGGAAGTGTTAGCAGAGGTCACGGTGCAAGTGTGGCTGTTCTGGGGCTCTGTGGAGACACCAAACAGAAGCATCTCGGCTGTTCAGGAGGGAAGTCCATCTGGTGATGTCTGTCAGTATTGGGGCCTGTTAACTTTGCAAATCTAAAGTAAATTCCCTTCTGCTTTCCCGACTCAGAATTGGTTTGCTCGAAATGCCAAGTGACAGGAATCGTCAGTCAGAGATTCCTTAACAAAGCTTGTGCCACAGGAAGGCCCCGTGTGACTCATGGACGGAAATGCTAGCGATGAACTGTTTGCTATTTCGCGACTTTTCCTTAGGCCTCACTGGGCGGCACACTTGGTTGGGCAGGTCAGCCGTTGTCGGGGATTCCTGTGGCTGTGCCTCCACCTTGTGGCACATCATGTGGTAACCTGGTACGGGGGAAATGCCTGAAGCCAGGTTTCAGGGGCCAGGAGCCTCTGATCCCACTCGGACAGAGGGGGAGGCGGGCTCACTTTCTCACCAGACTCGGGCACCATTTCAGCCACTGGTCACATTCCTCGCTTCAGACTGAAACTCAGTTTAGCTCTGAGTATACGGACACGTGGTGGTGGATTCATCTACTTCAGTGTTTGACCAAAAGTTTATTTTTCTAGTGCATTTTCTACGTCAAAGTGGTGAAAACATGTAATTTTAGTATGCATGACTGGGTCTTAATAAAAATCCCTGTAAGGTTATGTGTGGAGTCCTTTTGTGACAATGACAGTTTGGATCAAGGGTCTGAGGTTTTTTTATTCATGGCACACAAAGGCCCTGGTAGAGCGTCACTCCATGTCAGGCAGGGAGGGGCCCTATGGCAACACCGTGCACCTGTAGTCTGGGCTGGCCGCCTCTGAGGACCACACACCATTAGAAGACGCCAGCGTATACGAAGAACGGCAACGGATCTACACAGCGGCAGAGACGATAGGCGCATTTTTCAGTTCTTAAGGCCCAGCTGTCCCTTCTAGACTGGCCTTGAATCCTTTGCAGAGCTAACAACTCCCAAGGGCCTTTAAGGACTAGGCATCCATTATGTTAGGTGCTTCACGTAGATAACCTCGATTCATCTTAAATAGCATTACTGTGCCCTGTGGGGGAAATGAGATGTGGAGAAGTTAAGCAGCTCGCCCAAGGTCATATGTGGAGCTGGGCTTCAAAGCCAAGTAGTCAGACTCTAACCCGACTTCTCCTGATGGTTAGAGCCAGGCTGTTTGCCTTCTACTCTCATTCACCCTCCGACAGAACACAGAAAGAAAGAAGGGAAGAACTTTTTTCTATAGGGGAACAGTCTAAAAATTAGATTGTTTCCTGGCTTCTTATAAAATATAAAGCAGAGGTTCTTCTTCTTCTTCTTTTAATTATTTATTTGTCAGAGAGAGAGAGAGAGAGCAGGAGCGAGCACAGGCAGACAGAGTGGCAGGCAGAGGCAGAGGGAGAAGCAGGCTCCCCGCCAAGCAAGGAGCCCAATGTGGGACTCGATCCCAGGACGCTGGGATCATGACCTGAGCCGAAGGCAGCCGCTTAACCAACTGAGCCACCCAGGCGTCCCTAAAGCAGAGGTTCTTAACCTCTGAGACCCAGGCTGTAGCGGAACATTTTATTCTGGAAGCACTTACAAGGAAACCAGACTCCTTGAGGGATAACTAGGTATGGCTGGATCCACTCTGGTCCCATGCATGCTTAGCTGTTCCTCTACCTGCTCCCTGCTGGTTTCTATACAGGAGCATGTGGTCTCCCCACAGGAGACACAAGCCAGGCGCCGCGGTGGGTCCAGTGTGTTGGTGGTGGGTCAGCTGGGAAACAGTCTCGTGCAGGACATCCACACACCTACCGCTGGCCTCTGATGATGTAGCAGGTAAGTCCTTACACTGCGACACGCCAGCTCTTCAGCTCAGCCTTCCTGATGAAGCTGCGACCCTACACTCAGTCCATTTCCACATGTGGGAAAACGGATTACTGGCTCCGACCAGTGCAACAGAGTCACAAGGGTCAGCAAATGCTTCTTTACAAGCCATGGGAGGCATATCCCACGCACTCTGGTTTGAGGCCACGCTCTCTGGTTTGTTTTCTGAAACACCTCTCGTTTTCCCCAATGCCCTGTCCTCACACGGCACTAGGCCGCCAAGCCTGTACCTGATGCAGCAATGCGTCCTGCCACCGCATTTGAAGCTGGTGAGGAAGAAAATCCTTTATGGTTGCCACTTTTCTGGAAGCATACCGTTTTAACCAAATGTTCCACCTCTTACCTAATAAGGTGCCAGCCGTTAGATAAAGTGACCTACCTAATCGTTACTGCCTTCAGGGGGATTGCTTATCCTCCCTCGTTGCTGATGGGTAGTCTGACAGCACGTGCCTACGCAGTCTCCAGTTATCTTGGTGCCTATAACCTGATGCCAAAAGGCAATGGAGTCTAACTGAAAAAGGAACTCTCAAGGCCTGCTTTATTTCTGTTTTGCCTCTTACTGAGTAACTACGGGCAAGTTCCTAACTTCTCTAAGCTTCAGTCTGATCTGTTAAAGGGGGAGAAGCTGCCCCATCTTCCGGGGCATGGACAGCGTCTATGCACAGCTGGGCACACGCACTGTCTCATGTCGCTATTCTTCACCTGAGGAGGTCGCATGCAGCCTGGGTCACTCAGCAGTGATTAGGACGCCACTGAGAAGGCTGCAAGAATCAACAAGAAAGGATAAAAGAAAGGAGCAGCAGCTCTCATTGATAAGCCTGGCACCCATCATCAATCCATAGAGCTTGAGCCATGACTCATGTAACAACACTCTTTACTTGGATGCATAAAAAGGAAAGGACTTGAAATGGACAAAAACACGTGCTGGTGTAGAGCTTGGTCCAGAACATCCATAGCAGCAAAAAACAGGTCCATGGCCATTCTTTGGCACAATCCCTGATGGATAAGAGAAGCTTTTATTTCCCAACCAAGTACTTTACAAGACCAGTCTAGGGAGTAAACATCTGGCAGGGGCCACATGGGCCTACAAGCCTTCTCCCGGCTAGCTCCAACCAGGTAAAAGCAGCAGCCACTGCTGTTGCCTCTGATGAATTCCTAGACTGGATCGCTAACCTCAAAGCCAGGACGTCAATCTGCAATCCTGAGGGATAGGCAAGCCCATTCTTGGTGATGAAACACCAGATGACTTATCTGGAATGAGAGGACACCATGAGGTCTGATGAGTCAAGATACTCTCCTGGTCGACCTGCTAATGTTACTTTGTGTATACTCATGAGTAATTCAGCACTCATGAGTATAGTTCCCTAGAGTCTTGAATAATCCTGGGTTTCCTAGCAACAGACCAATTTAACTTAGAGTTAAGTCCAGCAAACAGAGATACTGTCCCCTAATTTTCAAAGAAATTTTGTTATTTCAAATTAATATCAAAAGTTATCAGGAGAAAAATATACTTTATTGGACTTTGTTACACTTATTTTACAATTTAGTATTGCTTTATTTTGTATTACATAAGGTAGGGACAGCAAACCCTCATTGTTTCTGAAGTTTAGGACCTTTAAAGGTCTTAATCTGGCTACCCTGCTATTAAGGAACGTGGGGTGTCTGCTTTATGCTGGCAAAGTAAGGGGCTAAGCCCCTCCCATTTGCACCACCCCCCACCTCCCTTACAACTTTATCTCTGTACCCTGACATAAAGCACTGGTTTAAAACACAGTGGTTCCAATGATTCCTACCAAGCCCTGCTTCCCTGCCCCACCGCACCCACCTCCATCTCAACTGAGACTGTCCCCTCTGTTTAATTCTGTATGAACACCTCAAATCTCGCCTCCATCAGACCGTGGCTGAACATCTCTGACCTTTGAATACTGTCTAGTGTCATTTTGGCCCATAGTGAGATTAGCAGCTACCACCAGTGTGTTTAAAATGGGTTAAGCACTTTGCAAAGTAACTTTACTTTTTTTTTTTAAAGATTTATTTTTCAGAGAGAGAGGGAGAGAGAGCAAGCGAGCACAGGCAGAGGGAGAAGCAGGCTCCCTGCTGAGCAAGGAGCCCGATGTGGGACTCGATCCCAGGACGCTGGGATCATGACCTGAGCTGAAGGCAGCCGCTTAACCAACTGAGCCACTCGGGCGTCCCAGTAACTTTACTCTTTAAACAGTAACATGTACTAGGTACTAATTTTATTCAAATAAGGCAAACACTGAGGCTCAGACCGATGGTCACACAATCATTTGCCCAAGATCATAAAGCATAGTATGTACTCAATAAAAATTAGCCGACCAGTGTAACAGACAGAAAAGGCAATGCTGGCTACAAACCCGGTCCAACTTTCAAGACCATGTTCTCAGCCATTCTTAAGGGCTCAACTCCATCCTTCTGGCACAATGTGTTTTCCCTTCTGTCTCTCACCATATAAATGGAGGCCCCATCAACTCAGGCAGTTAGACGAGCTATCACTCAGCAATCAGCCTCTCCCCTACAGCTAATCGATTGCCAGTTTTAAAGTTTTAATTACTAAGTAGCTCTCAGCTGTCAGTCTCTCCCCATCCTCACTTCCACTTCTCTGTTCGAGGCAGTGTATGGCCTGCCCTGGTCTCCTCTCTCAACGCCCTCTCTCCGTGTCTGCTGCAGTGACTGAAGACCGTGTGTTCACGTCACCATCAATATGCTCCCTGCCGCTCTCAACTAAGGTTCAGGCTCTTCGCTGTGGTTTGCAAAGGCCTTCATGACCCAGCCCTGCCCTCTTCTCCCTATTCCAGCTTTCCTGAACAAGTCTGCATCCCTTCCTTTAACGTGAAGTTCTGTCTACCCTGCAGCAATGCCGGCCCTCTGC
Source organism: Taxidea taxus jeffersonii (assembly GCA_003697995.1). NCBI lineage: Eukaryota > Metazoa > Chordata > Mammalia > Carnivora > Mustelidae > Taxidea > Taxidea taxus. The sequence continues at coordinate 17,927 of RCUC01164810.1, forward strand.
CTCACTTCTCTCTCGGAAAACTCCTAACAATTCCTGGCCTCCAATGCCACTTTTTCCAGGAAGCCTACCAGGGCAACCCCCCCCCAGCCCAACCTCAGGCAACCCTCCTTTAAGTTCTCTGCAATTCCTCAATCATAGCACTCACCTAACCAGGCTGTACCCCTGTCCGCTCATCTTCACCCTCCTCTAAAGTCCAAGATGGTGAGCTGGTGTCTTGTGTTTAACGTTGGAGCCCCAGGCCTGACAGCGCCTGGTACAGATCAGACACTCAGTAAATGTGTGCTCAGAGAACGAACTGTTCTAGTCGACCTCCTTATGGGTTACCCTCTCTTGATGAAGTTTCCTGACAGTGCCTGCCTTGTGTTTCATATACGCAAGGGTCTTCCCCAGGCAAGGTATTAGGAGTACAATTTTTGGATGAGTTCAAGACTTTCCTTACTAGCCAGACCTCAAGTTTTAGAAGAGACAGGTGCATTCTGCTCGATCCCTGATAAACCTAACTGCCCATGAATGTCTAAAAGTCATAGAATGGCTGCTAGCTCATAAAAACTGTAAAAGAAAGGAGCTTAGAAGCTTAAGTCTCTGTTTTAATCAAATACCTTTACAGTGCAAATATAATAAATTCACATGCATTTTACTTTTACATACTCATAACAAGAGAACGACACAGACCAAAGTGGCACTGTTTTCCCAAGTGACTTTTCATTTTCGCCAAACCTACAAAAGCGCTTATGGAGACGGACACTTCTGGCAAAGCTGGGACTGCGTGGCATCGCTGCTGTAGTGTCAAACACCGGACGGACGAGCTCAAGCTGGAGAAGCAGTAGCCTGATCAGCCGCCCTGCTCTTCTGGGGAAGGAGCCAGCGGCACACCACCCGCCCCCTACCCCATACTCCCATGCTACACCTCATGGGGGATGAAGGACTGAACACACTGCTCGCTTGCATCACACAAGTAAAGACTTTCACAGAGGAAACCTGTCATAGAAATGGTGGGGGTTTTTTTTGTTTTTGTTTTTGTTTTTTTTGCTTTTTAAGGAAACTGCAATAGAAATATATTAACAATTGGCCTCAAATATCCAACATTTCTCTTACATTTTAAATCATAGTTGTAGGATCCTACAGATCTTAATAAAGAAGTCTCTTCACAGCACAGCTGTAGTTCACTTTAAAACGCAAAATGTTCCCTTTGCTCTATATCCTTACAAATAAGCATAATATACATATAAATGAAAAGTTCAGATCCTGCATCAAGCATTACTTAATCTTGCTCTCTGATATAAACTTGGATACAGTCAAATTTGCAAAGTGTTCACTTAATATTTTAGTTGAAGCAAAAGTAAAACAGATAAGGGCTTTCAGCAAAGCAGACCTTTATGAATTCTCAGAGGTTCAGCTGAAGTCACGACTGGTGAGGACGAGTGGAGCCACAAGGGTCCAGACATAGAGGAGGAGGCAGACCCAGCTGGAGCTGATCTTGACCCACACAGCTGGCCACTTGCTGGTCATGCTCTGGAACTCTGCATCAGGGCTAAGAAAACAGAAGATGGCCAGGTAAGAAGTGCCTGTTGGCAGCATCCAGTAGTACCCCTCAGCAAAAGCAAGAAAGTTGGCCAACGCTACACTCTAGTAAGGTTCTAGAAGGAACGTATGAAAGCGGCTATTATTAGTTTTCATGTGCAGGGATTCTGCCTCTCAAAAAGCTTTTATCTTATCAGCACGAAGAACTCTTTGCTGAGCAAAGCTCTTCAGGAACACCTAGTTGTTCTAGGTATTGGCAAAAGTCTGGATTGAAATGGCATCCCTGAAACTTTCCTTATTGCATCATTACTTTGACCAGAATACTCTGTATGGCCATCTCTAGACACATAGTGAGCAAAAATGGATCAGTCTGCTTTATGTTATGATTTTTTCTCTTAAGTAACTCAAGTCTAGAAGAATTCTCCATGATTCATACTCTTAAGAATTCCAACTAGGGATGCCTGGGTGGCTCAGTCAGTTAAGCATCTGCCTTCAGCTCAGGTCATGATCCCAGGGTCTTAGGATCAAGTCCTGCACTGGGCTCCTTGCTCAGGGGGGTGCCTGGTTCTCCTTCTGCCTGCTCCCCTTGCTTGTTCTCCCTTTCCTTCTCTGGCAAATAAATAAATAACATGAATTCCAATTGGATTTTAAATCCAAGAGGAGAGAAAGTCAAAAGTATTTCAGAAAAGAGTCCGCATTGAATATAACTTCTTCACTATACAGGTAAACAAAGGGGATTCTGAGGTCAAGCAATGGAGGGAGATTTTACAGGCAGCCCATGGGGGGCGGGGCGTCAAGTGGTCTTCCATCTGGCTTGTCCATGCCTCCTACCTGTACCAGCTGGTCAGGGTCATCATGATGTACAAGGAAGCCAGGCAGAGCATGAAGTGGAATAAGAAGTAGCTGTACTGCACCCCTTCCTTCTCGTTGTCCACAACCCGCCGAGGCTGTCCGTCTTCTTCATCGCTGCCGCCACTGGCAGCCGTATCACGGAGGATCACGCTGTCACTTCCTGACAAAGTCAGCTTACTTACTTGGCTATTGTTGGAAGTACGGATGCTGGAAAGTGATCCGAGAGAAGACAGATCAGAAAGGGGCCATGAGATGAATTGTTGCCACTGGCCTATATACATGCAGGTTGTTTCTGAACTGCCCCTATCTGGGGACTAAAGGCCTTCTGAAGGGCTCTGCTTAAAGTTCTCAACTGCCGCCTGTAATCACAAGACAGCACTCTCATCAGTTACCATTAGTAGTTACCTAACTACTTAGGAGTTTCATCATGTTCTCCGTGTCTGCTTCCATGATTTCACAAGTCTCTTCCATGCTTGGAATGGACCACCCACCAGCCTTCTCCCAGTGAGCCTCATTCTTCAATTCTCTATGTGCCACGTCTTCTAGAAAGCCTTCCCTGGCATCGAGTCATCACTACACTGGGTTAAAGTCCCACAGCTCCTTCTGCTCCCCTCTGCCATACTTACCATTCCTGTCTTTCTTGCTAGTCCTAGGACTCAACAATGACCGTAGTCATCTATGCATTTCTAGCACAGAACAGATGCTCACGGCAAGTTAAAATGACTGAATAAAAAAAGTACATACAACTAAAGAACCACATAATCGGGAGCCTGCTTCCTCCTCTCTCTCTGCCTGCCTCTCTGCCTACTTGTGATTTCTGTCAAATAAATAAATAAAATCTTAAAAAAAAAAAAAAAAAAGAACCACATAATCATCTCAACAGACACAGAAAAAGCACTTGACCAAGATCTAATACCTGTTCCTGATAATAACACTCGACCTAGGAACAGAAGAGAACCACTTCAAACTGATAAAGGACATCTATGAAAAACCCATAGCTGACATCACATTTAATAGTGAAAGACTAGGGGCACCTGGGTGGCTCAGTGGGTTAAAGCCTCTGCTTTCAGCTCAGGTCATGATCCCAGGGTCCTGGGATCGAGCCCCACATCGGGCTCTCTGCTCCTCAGGGAGCCTGCTTCCTCCTCTCTCTCTCTGCCTACTTGTAATCTCTGTCAAGTAAATAAATAAAATCTTAAAAAAAAAAATAGTGAAAGACTAAAAGCTTTCCCCCGAGATCAGGAATAAGATAAGTAGCCCACTGTCACCATTTCTATTCAATATTGTACTGGAGGTTTAAGGCAGAGCAATTAGGCAAGGAAAATAAAAAAGGCATCCAGACTGGAAAAGTAAAATGATCTCTATTTGCAGATAGCCAGACCTCATACATGGAAAATCTTACGGAATATACACACTATTAGAATCAATAAATGATCTTCCAGAACACCAGATCAATATACAAAAATTCTACGTGTATACGGCAACAATGCAAAACCTAAAAGATAAACTAAGAAAACAATCTCACTTATAACTATCAAAAACTTAGAAATTTACTAAGATGTGTCTGAGACTTGTACACTAATAACTACATACCACTGAAAGAAACTGAAGACCAAATGAAACATCCCATGTTATGAACCAGAAGCCTTAATAGTGTTGAGATAGTAATGCCCAAAAGATGAACAGATTCAATGCAATCCTTACCAAATCTCAATTAAACTGACAAGCAAAACCCAAAATTTACAAAGAAATGCAAGGGACTTGGAATAACCATAACAATCTTGAAAAGGAACAAATCCGGATGCCTCATACTTTCTGATTTCACACCTTACTACAAGGCCACAGTAACCAAAACAGTGTGGTACTGGCATAAGGGTACCTATACAAGTCAATGACATGGGAGTTAGGAGTCCAGAAATAAACCATTACATTTAGGTTCAACTGACTTTTGGCGAGGATAGCAGACAAAGCAATGGGGGAAAGAATATTCTTTTCAACAAACACTGCTGTGACAACTAGATATCCACACCCCACGGAATGGACTGGCACCCATACTCCAAGCTGTATATAAAACTATAAAAAGACAGCCCAATTTAAAAATAGGCAAAAGATTTAAACAGACATCCCTTCAAGACATACAAATGGCTAACAAGCACATGAAAAGAATGCTCAACATCACCAGTTATGAGGAAAACCCAAATTAAAACCATAATAAAATGCCACTTCACATTCTCTAGAATGGCTACAATTAAAAAAACAATTATGATCTAACAGTGAAGAGATGATGAAACTGGCAGCCTCATACGCTGCTGGTGGGATTGGAAGATGACGTAGACACTTGGGAAAACACTTTCGCAGTTTTCAAAAGAGGTACCACATAGCCTAGCAATTCTACAACTAGGTATAGATCCAGGAAGGCTGAAAATGTGCATCCACACAAAAAAACCTGTACACAAATATTCACAGCAGCATTATTCATGATAGTTCTGCAGTGGGACCAACCCAAATGTCTACCCACCGACCAAGGATAAACAAAATGTGGTATGTATCCACACCATGGAGCAGCCTTTCCAACAATGAAAAGGAATTAAGGATTGATATAACATGTACGAGCCCTGAAAACATACTAAGTGAAAGAGGCCGTATGTTTTACAATTCCACATATATGAAACACTCGAATAAGCAAATTTATTTATTTTTTATTTTTAAGATTTTATTTATTTATTTGTCAGAGAGAGCGGGAGTGAGCACAGGCAGGCAGAGTGGCAGGCAGAGGCAGAGGGAGAAGCAGGCTCCCCGCTGAGCAAGGAGCCCGATGCGGGACTCAATCCCAGGACTCTGGGATCATGACCTGAGCCGAAGGCAGCCGCTTAACCAACTGAGCCACCCAGGTGTCCCTCGAATAAGCAAATATAGAGAGACAAGTTCCTGCCAGTGGCTGCAATGGGAAGGAATAGGGAGGGACTGCTAATGAGGAATGAGGTTTCTTTTTGGCAAAATAAAATCTTCTAAAATGGACTGTGGTGGTGGTTGCACGATCCTGTGAAGAGACGAAACTACTACTGAATTGTACACTTTAAAAAGGTGATTTTATAGTATGGAAACTGTGTCTCAAAAACAAAACACATTAGGCCAAAAGCAAAACAAACAAAGTCATAGACAATATGAAAACACGTAAGCATCGCTGTATTGCAATACAACTGTTTACAAGGCCTACAGTTTGCCAATCTTTCTTTTAAACAATCATTAAAAAAAAAGATAAATCTACACATACTGTGGAAAACTGTCCAAATTATGACAAATTCGTATTTGAGAATACTGTATGTATAGTACATTCCTAATTTATTTTAAAAAATTATCAAGTGATATAAATAAAATTACAACTGTAAATAAAATTATGTATAATTACACAGATACAAACAAATTGATAAATAAGATAGTTAAGGGGCACCTGGGTGGCTCAGTGGGTTAAAGCCTCTGCCTTCGGCTCAGGTCATGATCCCAGGGTCCTGGGATCGAGCTCCTCATCTGGCTCTCTGCTCGGCGGGGAGCCTGTTACCCCCCAACCCCCCCGCCTGCCTCTCTGCCTACTTGTGATCTGTCAAATAAATAAATAAATAAATAACAAATTAAGTAAATAAAAAGGAGTTAAGTTCTTTTTCTCAATCCCTCACACTGCTTTCTGAAAGCAAAATAGCTTCTTTGCTCTACGATTAACCTTCATGAGAATCTTGTCCCAAGTACTTTTTAACTTACCTAGAATACAAAAGGCAGAGAACAAAGCCTGTCAGCCCAATGAACGTCTCTGCATCTACAAAATGCCCACTCTTTGCAGGTGGAGCAGGGGTAGGGACCACAGCAGTTGAATTCCCAGGAGCCAAGGTTGGTGCAGTCATGTGCGTGACGATGCTCCACAGGCCAGGGTTGCAGGAACGATCTGAAAGTGGAATATTTTTTACTGTCCTTAGTTAGAACTCCTCTTGTTCCGAGAAAGAATGTGAGGGAAGGGTTCACACATCATTCAGTCATCATGTAAAACATGGGGATGCCATACTTAAAAGAACCTGGAAACTTAGCAACTAGTTACTTATTTGTGTGGCAATCAGCGACCTAGTTTAAGGAAAAAAGGAAAGACACGACAATAAAGTACTTGCCAAATTCATAAATGTCAATCCTGATTTTACTGATCTTGAAGTTTAACTGGCAAATACTTTTCGGTCTGTAGTTGTACAAAGGCTTTAAGCACGGGGAGTTTTTCCCTAGTTTTGTTTTTACAGTTAAATAGGGAGTACAATAACAGTGAGTGAGTCATCGCTGGAGGGTCTGGAATAACCGTTTTCCTTTAAAACAAGTCCGTGGAATAGCCTACTGAGTGAGACACAATGCAGTAATTATAAAAGGAAATTTCTTTCAGCCATTTCCTCTAGAGCCTGTAACACCAAAGTGAAATTCAATTACAACAATGCCACAAAGGGCCAAAACAATGTTGCCTTGTCCAATTCTTAAGTAGTTTGACTTAGTCCAGGGAAAAGCCTAGGCTGTATAAAGACTGCAGTCCTTTATGGGGCGCCTGGGTGGGTCAGTTGGTTAAGCAACTGGCTTCGGTTCAGGTCCTGATCCCAGAGTCCTGGGATCGAGCCCCACATGGGTCTCCTTTGCTCGGCAGGGAGCCTGCTTCTCCCTCTACCCGCTATTCCGCCTGCTTGCGCGCTCTCTCTCTCTGTCAAATAAATAAATAAATAAATAAATAAAGACTGCGGTCCTCTAGGCTGTCAGCTATGAAGAGCTACGGACAGAGACGGAGAATACAACTTGAAATGCGAGTATCTGCATCATACGATGAGCACCGTACATTTAAGCGAAGCCTTTTGTGCATTCTCCTATTTGATGTTTGCTCTACCTCTAGTGTTTGCACCTGCCGGAAGAGTGATTTCCTACTTTCTCTCCATCAAGTGCATGTACTACTGACATTCCCTTACCAGGTTCATTGGTCATGGCTGACCAGGTGAGGTACATGGTATAGAGGGTGATGACGGAGGACTGCAGGAGACCAGACCGAGGCTGGTGTTCCTGTGGGATCAAAAAGAAAACAATGCCGTGGGAACTGCAAGGCTGACTTTCTAAAACCCAGCGGACTTCCCTGGCCTCTCCCCAACTGCACCCCCCATTCCCTCCCCCGAGATATTAACAACTGAGAACCTTCTGATTCTACTTGACAGTTGAAAGGGGATAAGTAATCTTTCAATCTGAGTTAACCTGAAAAAGAACCAAGAAAGAGGACCGTGTACCATTGGTTCTCGATGCATTTGACAGCCCTGGAATTCCCATGTATCCCGCAGAGGCTGATTCACTAGCCCCTACTACTTGTAGAAGCTAAGTTCCACAGCAGCGCTCATCAGCTGAGTGACCATCATCTCTCCGGAACTTCAGTTTTCTCATTTTTTGAAAAGAGAGGTGATACCTATATATTCTTTTCATATTTCTCATCTAAAACTTCATGAATTGGGGTGCCTGGGTGGCTCAGTCGTTAAGCATCTGCCTTTGGCTCAGGTCATGATCCCAGGGTCCTGGGATCAAGCCCGGCATGAGGATCCCTGCTCAGCAGGGAGCCTGCTTCTCCCTCTCTCTCTGCCCCTCCCCAGCTCATGCTCGCTCACACTCTCTCTAATAAATAAAATCTTAAAAAAAATTAAAAAAAAAAAAAACCTCCATAAATTTTTTTAAAGTATGGTATTTAAATGATGAAGTTCACATGAGTTTTGTTTTTAAATATTAAAAGCAATGATTTTCTAATTTAATCCCCCTAAAACAGCTTGGCTAATGATTTGTAAGAATCATTCTCCAAACATAAACTATTTTATGAGGACTATAAAATTCTCAGGTTACCTAGGTTTTTTTTTTAATGATAGGGAAGTTATTCACTTAATTATGATACAGGCGCTCAATGGCACATTGAGTTACTAAATTAGAATTATGAAGAACTTATAATATGGGAAAATGTTTAAGTAGATAAACAAACTCACATAAAAGGTTACATCAGTTCAAGTCTGGCAATTAAAAAATTTCCACAGGAGGATGCCTGGGTGGCTCAGTCAGTTAAGCGTCAGCTCAGGTCATGATCCCAGGGTCCTGGGATTGAGTCCCACATCGAGCTCCCTGCTCAGTGGGGAGTCTGTTTCTCCCTCTGCCTCTGCACCTCTCTCCTGCTTGTATTCTCTCTCTCTCAAGTGAATAAATACTAAAAAAAAAATTTTTTTCACAGGAAGATAGAGCAGAAAACCATACCTGAATTTTTGGATGGATGGATATAATAGAAACCACAAAGCAAAGGATCAAATTAATACTGATGAAGAACTTGTTCTCTGCACAGCCGTCTGGTCTGGTGTAGTAAGTGTAGAGTAAGCCGGCAAAAACGACAGACAGAATGTAGCAGATGCTGGTGACAGACAGCAAAGCTGGAAGGAGGGAAACCCACAGGAATGCTCACAACTGCAACAGACTTTTCAAACAAAGACCAATTTTCTTCTACTCCATATAAAAATAAAGACATTATTTTACCGTTATAGTGGTCAGCATTTTACAGGGAAATTATAGAAGACCCAAGGATGACATTTCAGACAGTGCTAGAGATGGCCTGGTGTTAAATTCAAGGAACTGGATTCATTTTCTGGATTACCTACCTTGATTCCATGGGTTGAAAAACAAGCTAGAGTTAATTCAGCTAAGTAATGTGCATTATGAGCTTTTCTTGGGAACTTGCAAAACTTGTAGGCCCTCAAACCAGCTCAGTTCCAGCAAGCTAAATGCCAGGGATGGTGTCAGCAGAAAACAACAGACAGGCATATTTTACGTCATTTGTCTTCTGCAGCCACGGGCTACATAAGCCCACTTCCTGTCCCGATGAGGGCACCTCACTGTGGGAGAGTGGCGTATTTGCTATTTTCAAAAACCTAAAATGATACTCCTTTCTGTTCACACGGATAGTCAACAATTAGCTATGTAACTCTGAAGATTAGAAAACATGGAAGAGTAACGTATACTCAGACCAACTGTAGCAATGATGAGCTCAATTAACCTGCACTTAATTGAAGGCACACTTAAAACCAGTTTCTACTTATAACCTCCACGGTTACATATTTAAAATCAAATGATGGGGAGGCCTGGGTGGCTCAGTTGGTTAAGCAGCTGCCTTCGGCTCAGGTCATGATCCCAGCGTCCTAGGATCGAGTCCCACATCGGGCTCCTTGCTCAGCAGTGAGCCTGCTTCTCTCTCTGCCTCTGCCTGCCACTCTGTCTGCCTGTGCTCACTCCTGTGCTCTCTCTCTGACAAATAAATAAATAAAATCTTTAAAAAAATAAAATGATGTATATGATGTTGGTATAAAATGATACTGTATGTCAAAGTACTAGCACAGTTCTTAATGTTTTTCCATATGAATATGCACGATTTCTCTAATTTTTAGTTACTTCCAAAGAAGGACAAATCTGCAACTCATTATTAAATTCTTCTAAAGTTGAGTGATTCAAGTGAATTATTAAAAAGGGAAGTAAACAGATAAAAAAATAAATTTTTATGAAGCAAAAATGGGGAGGTTTTTCAGGATTTCCAACTTGTCACAATAAAACAATTTCTTAAATCTCATGCTAAAATAGTCATTACACACAACTGAAGTGACCAACAAAACAGGGCAATGTTAAATAACTTAGGGTATACCACACCACAGAACACCATGGAACTGTATACCATTAAGTGAGTAAGATATATCTATGTTAGAAAACACTCATCATGTGGTTGATGAGAAGAGCAAGTAATGGAACAGTATATTATATGAACTTATTTACATTTAAGTAACAAAAATATGTGTAAGTGCACAAATACATAAAGATCCAGTAATCATGGTTACATTTGGAGAGGAAGGTGGGTTGCAAGTGGGTGGAATTCTGCATGTTTTATCTTCTTTAAGATTATTTATTTATTTATTTGAGAGAGAGAGAGAGAGAGAGAGAGAGAGAGATCACATGTAAGCAGAGAGGCAGGCAGAGAGATAGGAGAAAGCAGGCTCCCCGCCGAGTAGAGAGCTCGATGCAGGGTTCTATTCCAGGACCCTGGGATCATGACCTGAGCCGAAGGCAGAGGCTTTATAACCCACTGAGCCACCCAGGCGCCCCTGCATGTTTTATTTTTTATTAAGTTCTGTCCTCTGTGTTTATGGTGAACACAATATTCATTTTGGGGTTTTTTTGGCTTTGCTTTTGTTATTTTTTAAAAAGCAAGCTAGATAAATAACAACAAAAGAAAACTGGACAGTTTGACAATGTGTACTAAAAACCTTCCATACCCTTCCACTCTTCTACTTCTAGGAATTTATTCCAAGGGAATAAGCAGAAATGTGCTCAGAGATGTATTATTAGGTATTTACTGCTGGACTGTAGCCACATATTCACAGGCTCCTTCTAGGTTTTATTTTATTTATTTATTTATTTAACAGAGAGCGAGAGAGATCACAAGTAGGCAGAGAGTCAGGCAGAGAGAGAGGGGGAAGCAGGCTCTCTGCTGAGCAGAGGGCCCGATGTGGGGCTCGATCCCAGGACCCTGAGATCATGACCTGAGCCGAAGGCAGAGGCTTAACCCACTGAGCCACCCAGGCACCCCTCCTTCTAGGTTTTAAAAAAAGGCAAACTATAACCTATCCAAATGTATAACACATATAAAAAATTAATAAGATACAAGTATTGAATACAAGTATTCAGGGGTGCAGGGGCTAGGAATTTCAACAACTATTGCTTTTTTAAAATGAGGTATGGGGGAGCGCCTGGGTGGTTCAGTGGGTTAAAGCCTCCGCCTTTGGCTCAGGTCATGATCCCAGGGCTCTGGGATTGAGCCCCGCATCGGGCTCTCTGCTCAGCAGGGAGCCTGCCTTCCTTTCTCTCTGCCTGACTCTCTGCCTACTTGTGATCTCTGTCTGTCAAATAAATTAAAATAAATAAATAAATAAATAAATAAATGCATCTTTAAAAAATAAAAAATAAATAAAATAAAATGAGGTATGTTTGGGTTATCGCCCCTAACAAGTAGAGAATTTCAAGTTCCCTCCCCATTATTACCAGCTATAAATCCTGTATTTCCACCCTAGAAACGTTAAGTGCCCCTTTTCCACCAGAAAGCTTTTTAAAGGAGTGTGGGCCATACTCTCAAGAGAGCAGTAAGGATTGTTCACTTCTGTCTGCTTAAGGGATGTGGGCAGGTGTCCCGTATGTATAATCAACGTGAATTCCCTGTCCGTGGAAGCAAGGAAATCAAAACCATAACTACATCACTAATATAACATTTTTCTCTTATCTGAACACATTTAGTTACATTACAAATCTCAAAATAAATGAATTGAGAGAAGCCAATGATTTCTATAATCTGTCCTTCCCCCTTCCGGTAATGCATATAATTCAGAATTGACTCAATTGGGAGACTATAGTTTTTAGAAAGTCAGCTCTAATTTGGAAGTTTACACACTTAAATAAATGGAGATGTTTACTGTACATCCTGTTTAAGATAGCATAATGCAGTATGGCTTTCACAGGTGAGTTCAGATACCTACCAGCATACCAGCACCTTGGATTTCCTTCTTCCATTCGATTTACCCATGATTCATTACAAGAGTGAGCAAAGTCCACCAGCAGCACTAGCTGGATAAGGATGAACAAAAAAGCGCCGACCATGCCGACAACGAACCAAGCTAGAACCCAAAAGAACGTTATTCTTACCACAGGAATAACATTTCAGATGTTATTACCCATTTTAAAACAATTTCCATTCAATTAAGAGAGAGGTGGTAAAGACATATTTTGCCTCCAGCAGTACAGCAACATTATTCCAAACTCAAAGGCATTCTCTGAGTTTTGTTGGGCCTCAGACCTTTTAAAACTTGTTTACCTTGTGCAAAGGGCAGCCTGGGAGCTGACATTCCAAATGGTACAATAACCCTTTCCCTCCACAAGGGAATAAAAAATCACAGTGACTATCCCCAGATGTCACTTGATGTTATGGTAAAAGAACTATATTAAGACAGGGATAGCAGAACACACATGAGTTACAGATCCCAATGTTGACAAGCTCTCGGATTAACTTAGTACTGCCAAGTGAGAAGGTAAGAACTATTAAAATATTGGCAACATATGGTTCCAAAACAGCTAAAAAATGGGCTGAATGCCTCCTGGGTTTAATCAAGTAATTACTCCCTTAATATTAGTACAAAGTCATATAATTGAACACCACCTCATTTAATTGCCAGTTCTGCAAAACCAGTAAAGAAAATGTAGCTTCAACTCCATCATTTGTAGACCGTGTATATATAATTAACCCTTTTAGTAGTGAGCCATACCTGTGGTGAAATGGCCCCCAGGGATGTAGAAAGAGCCAACCATGATACCAACAATGGCAGCAATTTTGAAGAACCAAAACCTATTAAAATATAAAAGTGCATTTATGAAATGTTAATTTTTGCCCTTATGCTGAGAAAAGTGAATTTCTGAAATGCAAAAATAAGGACTCAGTAGCATTCCCAACATGACTGGGCTTATTTCTTCATTTGACATGAAATTGCCCCACTCAATCTTTCATACAATTTAAGGACAAATATTAGCCCAAAGAACAAATAATTTATAGACATAATAAGAGAAAACATATAACTTAGTAATTTCCCTACATTTAGCGATTAAAGATAGGAATTTTTCTACAATTCTGGAGTATTCTAAACAAACAACGTTAGCTACATATACAGCAATTAATTATTGGATCTAGGGAAAAGTTATCACCTAATCCTTCTTTCACAACATAGGACAAAGTGCCTTGTGCCCACAATCACACGGTTCATCACTGGCAATGCTAGGACCAAACCAGACTTTCAGTCCATGATCTTTTTTTTTTTTTTTTCATTAACATAGTATTATTAGCCCCAGGGGTACAGGTCTGTGAATCACCAGGTTTACACACTTCACAGCACTCACCACAGCATACACCTTCCCCAATGTCTTTTTTTTTTTTTTTTAAGATTTTTATTTATTGGGGCGCTTGGGTGGCTCAGTGGATTAGGGCCTCTGCCTTCGGCTCAGGTCATGATCCCAGGGTCTTGGGGACGAGCCCCACGTCGGGCTCTCTGCTCAGCGGAGAGCCTGCTTCCACCTCTCTCTCTCTCTCTCCACCTGCCTCTCTGCCTACTTGCGATCTCTGCCTGTCAAATAAATAAAAAATCTTAAAAAAAAAAAAGATTTTTATTTATTTATTTGACAGAGAGATCACAAGCAGACAGGCAGGCAGAGAGAGAGGGGGAAGCAGACTCCCCGCTGAGCAGAGCCCCCCCCCCCAAATGCGGGGCTCGATCCCAGGAACCTGGGATCACGACCTGAGCCAAAAACAGAGGCTTTAACCCACTGAGCCACCCAGGCGCCCCTTTCAGTCCATGATCTTTAAAGACTGCCTTGTATGGCAGAGTGGAAAGAATCAGGTTTTGGAGCTGGACACACCTGAGTTTCAATCCCAACTCCAACTCTCACTGGCTCAGAGATCTCAGGCATTTTATTTGACCTTTCTGAAATTTTGTTACTGCATCTATAAAAAGAGGATTATAATACGTATAAAGTGTACAAAACTCCCTTCAGTCTTCAAGTAAGAATTATGTGTCAAAGGGGAACTGGGGGCAGTCAGGAATGGGAAACAAAAGATTTGTAAATCCATGGCCCAAGTATTATCTAGTTTATCTTTCTGTACACTAACAGATCAGGTACATTTTTATCTTTCAACAATAAAAAGTATACATGTTTGTTTGTGTGCAGTGCCTAGCACAATCCTTGAACTGTTTCACAGGTGTCTGATAAAGATCTAGGAACTTGAAACAAAGGTATTAAAAAAAAAAGACAAGACTCTCCTTTTCCCCTTCAGTCCCTCTGTGCTACAGAACTCCAACTGAAAATGACACTGAAACAACTTTCCATGTACACTGAGTCAGAAATATATGTGGGGCACTGGCTCAAATACACTACTGCTTCCATCAGAATGGCAACATTAACTGCTCAAGGGGAGGATCTACACCATAATCTAACAAGTAAATTATAAAATAAATGTACGTACCCGTTGTGTACGGCTGCTCTGGGATCTTTACTTGTTTTTACTTTTAACATGAGCAGAGAGAAGACAAAGAAAAAGATGGCCAAGGCAAAGTTGATCCGATACACAGCTTTATAACCGACCAGAACATCACAATCTTTATCCACTTTTCTATCAGCCACATTGATTTTAAATCCCCCTTCACAGAATCCAGGTATCTGGAAAAAAGCAATTTCAGTGTTATGGGAATATCTACATTTAAATAAAGATTATATCCCACCCATCATAAGAAAGCCTGAATTTACACAACTGACTACTTCAACAAGTGGAAGACTGTACTGAGGGACTTTTCTCTTTGCCTTCCAATTCGCTTACAATCTTGTCACCAAAAAGTATTAACAATTTGCATTTTGCAAATAAAAATGAAGTGTTCTCATCTTTGCTTTTCTTGCTGATGTGGTTATTTCCCATTCTGCCATAAATTTTCATGCTACAACTGATTCCTTCCACAGGTGTAGGGCTAGTCTTGGTCAAATGTTTAAATCTAAAACATACATGGGAAGATAATATTTTCCTGCCATTCTTTGAATATCTTTCTTTCAATTGTTAGAGTAGAACCTGAATATGTTCTTTCTGAGTACCCTCATTTTTGGAGAAGGACTAAAACTTTCATATTCTATGTCTTGACCATACCCAAAAGTAATTTCAAAATCCAACAATTAGGGGTGCCTGGGTGGCTCAGTGGGTTAAAGCCTCTGCCTTCGGCTCAGGTCGTGATCCCAGGTCCTGGGATCGAGCCTCGCATCGGGCTCTCTGCTCAGCCAGAAGCCTGCTTCCTCCTCTCTCTCTGCCTGCCTCTCTGCCTGCTTGTGATCTCTGTCAAATAAATAAATAAAATCTTAAAAAAAAAAAATCCAACAATTACAACGAATTTGATTGAGATTTACAACGGTAAAGAAATAAGAATGTTAATCACAACTAAAATTGTGCAAAATAGAAAAATAATACAAATAACCAGCACATTAAGGCTACTGTTACTTCTACTTACCTTCTTCAGCTGTGATTCCATCCCTTCTGTCAGCATGATACAGGATACAGCAGCGCCCAGGAAGAGAATGAAAGCATAGATGAGGCGAGTCACTGTGGAATTCTTACTATTAGGGCAGCAGCTACACAGCAGACATGATGCACCACTGCAAAGGCAGGGAACCTGTAATAAGCACATCACAGCCATTTGAGACCTCTTTCAGGGGACTCCTTCATGTCATAAGGGTCACAGAGTAGAAGATGAGGCAAACCAGGCTTTGATGGCTTTAACTGAGAGAGTTATGGCTGGGAGGAAGTGGCTAAAAGCGTGGGTGCTGGGGGCGCTTGGGTAGCTCAGTCAATTGAGTGCCTGACTCTTGATCTCGGCTCAGGTCTTGATCTCACAGTCTTGAGTTCAAGCCCCACAGTGGGTGTGGACCCTACTTTAAAAAAAAAAAAAAAAAAAAAAAAAAAAAGGATGGGTTCTGGAGTCACTCTAAATCAGCAAGTTACATAAGCTAAGCTAATTTCTCCATCTGCAAAATAGACTGAATAACAGAATCTTCCCTCAGACACTGCTGTACTGAACAGTGCCTAAAACATACGAGGAGCCCAATAAATGTTACTTATATAGAGAGCATATTTTATTTAAAAACAACATAAAATCTACCTCCACTTGCTATTTAAGGAATCCTAGTTACCAAATCTGGTATTACAGCACCAAGTAACACTACATGGAAACCCTTATACATAATGATAACAAGAGCCATTTAGCTCAATTTAAGAGTAATCTGGAGATTCCTCAAAAAATTTAAACACAGACCCAGCAACTCCTCTCTTAAACATACACCCAAAAGAACTGAAATAGGTATTCCAATGAAAGCTTGTACATCGATGTTCAACACAGCACTTTTTATAGTTGCTAAAGGGCAGAAATAACCCAAATGTCCACCAACTGACAAATGGATACATAAAATGTGATATTGCCATTCAATGGAATATTACTCGGTCATGAAAATCAATGAAGTACTAATACATGGTACAACATGGGTCAACCTAGAAAACAACATGCTAAGTGAAAGAAACCAGACCCAAAGGTCACAAGTTGAATTTAACTTATATGAAATACCCAGAATAAGTAAGTTCAGAGGCAGAAAGCATTAGTAGTTTCCAAAGGTTGGAGGAGGCAGGAGATGGGATGGAGAGTGACTGCTTAATGGGAATCAGGCTTCTCTCTGGGGCGATGAAAATGTTCTGGAACTACACAGATGTGATGACATCAACAACGGCATAACACTGTGAATGTACTAAATGTCACTGAATCATACACTTAAAAATGGTTAATTTTACCTCAACTGAAAAAAAAAATCTGGATATCTGGTGAGCATTTCAGATGATGGCATAATCTTGAGTCGTTTTATGTAGGCTTAATTAAGAAAGCACTCAAATTGCTTTTACAGATGACGTTAAGTAACGTTACAAAGGCAGGTGAAGTCAGAATCATCAGCAGAAGCAGATGTAAATAATGGGGGATTGCTGGTCTCACAGTATGGTCCCAGTCTTTACTTTTCATAGATGGTACCTTGGGGGACTTTATCATGGTTCTGTGTGATCTGGAACAAGATGCTAAGGTCATCTTAGCTTCAAAGCCCAGTTTGCTCATCTGTAAAAATGGGCATAACACCACCTACCTGAACAGTTACTATACAAAGAATGAGTTAATGCAGAAACATACAACACCTGGCATGATGCCTGGCATAGCAGGGGCTCAATATATCATGGTAGCCATTAACATCTGTAACCGCAAGAGCCATCAGAAATTGATCACCCAGTTTCAGTCTTCAATTCTTAGCTACAACCTGGACCAAAAGACCGTAATAGAGGTCTATAGCTGGCTACATACAGAAACAGGTTTTACAGCCAAAAACAATGACATTAATTGCTTTACATTTATTTTGTCTGCATTCTCATACTCCTAACTCTATTTATTTTCTGGCCTATTAAATAATTTCACAATAACTGCCTACTGTTTGTTATGGACTGAACTGTGTCATCTCCCCCCCCCCCCACAAATTCATATGTTTAAGTCCTGATCCCAAGTACCCTAGAGTATGACCTTATCTGGAAATAGAGTCATTGCAGATGTAATTAGCTAAAATGATATTATACCGGAGAAGAGTAGGCACCTAATTAAACATGACTGGTGTCATAAAAAGGAGAAATTGGGGTACAGACATGCAGCACAGGGAGAACACCAAGTGAGGACAAAGGCAGAGATCTGCAAGCCAAGAAATATCAAAAGACTGCTAGCAAACCACCAGGAACTGGGGAAGAAGCATGGAATAGATTCTGCCTCATCACCCTCAGGATGAGGGTGTCACCCTGCTGGCATCTTAATCTTGGACTTCCAGCCTCCAGAAACGGGGAGGCAACACACTTCTGTTGCTTGAGCCACCCAGTTTGTGGCTTTTTTTTTTTTTTTTAATCTAGCTCTAGCAAGAAAATATGCCCATTTATTTGTTTCTAAGTATCATGAAAATATAAGTGCCTTTTGGAGGGACCATCTACTGTTTTATTTCTTGAGCCTTTACAGTAGCTACTTAATCTGTGGACCAGAGCTGTCCTACTGTATGTTATGTATCTCAGTAAGTAACAATTCTATTATTCTTCCTGTTACTCAGGCCAAAAACCTTGTCACCCTTGACGTTTTCTCTTTTTCCAAAACTCTCATCCAAACTGTCAGCACATCAGCTTTATCCTCAAAATATATCCAGAATCTGGGGAACATAGCTAGCTCAATCGGTAGCACGCACATACGACTCTTGCTCTCAGGGGCATGAGTTCAAGCCCCAAGTCCAGCATAGAGCCTACATAATTTTTAAGATAATAAATAACAGTTAAGAATAAATAAAATAAATAAATAATAAATAATAAGTATCTCCAGAATGTGACCACTTTCTTAGCACCCTTAGCTATCGTGTTGGTCCAAACCACTACTGTCATCTTTCAAGCTGGATTAAATGCAATGGCTCCTGTCTCACTCCTGTAGCTACACGAGCAGAACTCAGAGGTGTATAAAGATTGTTTTAAGGTGAAGACATTCGAGATTCAACAGATACAGGGAAACAAGTCTTCTTGGAGGTTTCCTCATGTGACTAAAAGCTGAAACTTCTGGGATATGAAGGTGCCATAAATTCTCTCTCCAAGGGAGTTTTATGGCCATAAAGAAGAAAAAGACCTCTGCAACTACATAAACAAGTATTATCAGCAACTTACTTATCTCCTCTTTGTTCTTCCTAACTAGAAGCCCTTTTCTTCCTTTTTCCTAGTAAGTAAGGTATATAATGAGCCCTATTTTCTACCATCCCTTTGCGTTATTCATCACTGAATGATGACTAACATCCTGCCAGTGTATGTGTAGCACATGTACATAGCTCTTTCTTCTCTCACTAATCTTTCGTCACTTTAATTCCCAGGCCACTAACCCAATAGAGGATGCGAGCAAAGTTTTTTCTCCTTTACATTGCTTTACCCTTTCTTTTCTATAGTCTGTTCTCCAACAACCACCTTGTTAAAACACAGGTCAGATCACATCACTCTTCTTTTCTATAATGGATCCCCATATCTGTTAAGAGTAAAGGCCAAGGGGCGCCTGGGTGGCTCAGTGAGTTAAAGCCTCTGCCTTCGGCTCAGGTCATGGTCCCGAGGTCCTGAGATCGAGCCCCATATCAGGCTCTCTGCTCAGCAGGGAGCCTGCTCCCCCCCCCCCGCCCCTCTGCCCCCCTCTCTGCCTACTTGTGATCTCTCTGTCAAATAAATAAATAAAACCTTTAAGAAAAAAAAAGAGTAAAGGCCAATACAAATACAAAAGGCCATACAATGGGTAGCTACATGATTTGGCTCCCTGCTACCTTTCTGACTTCATTTCCTATTTTTCTTCCCCTCACTCATCCCATTCTCTGGTACACTGCACTCCTTGCTATTCCTGTTGAATAAAGGGGATTAAAAATACAGAAAAGCAATTTACAGATAGAAATGCTTTGATGGCATGAGTATAAATATTAGCGTTACATCAAAGGCAAAATGTGTTTCAGGTTATCGCAATAAGACAGACCTCTTTGTTTCAAATTAGAAGTTCACTCCTTAATTACCTTCTTAACTGTATATTTTTTCCTAAATCTACTTTGCAAATGGTTGGACCTACTGCTGGATTGTAAAATTCAACTTACCTGGATTTGTTCTAGTGGGACAGAAAAACTGTAGAGCAGATGATAAAGGTAAAAATTATTTCATGAAACTTGTGTCTAAATGGGCATATTAAATCAGCTATGTAAAATATATTTCTTACTTTCGGTCAAGGTCAAAGAACTGGAAAGCCACTGCTCTCAAGGAACCTGTAAATGACCAAATTCCCTTTTTATTTAGGATCAACAATCTTAAAGAATGGAAAATAAATTTTGTACTTTGTCTTTAAAAAATGGTAGTGGAATGGGCTGAGATTGAGTCCTTGGTCAATTAAATCATTGGAAGTTGTGAGACAAGAAGTGATTTTTAAAAATCGTGCTCCTCAGGAGCAACTACCTGAGGGAACTCACCATATTTTCTTACACAGATCCTAAAATTTCCTTTTTAAAATAAGGCGTTTACAATCTACAAAGCGATTCCACTCATTTATTCACTTTATCCTCACAGCAGCTCTCAAGAGGAGGAATGCTGGGGTTATTAGCCTCATGTTACGGGAAGCCAGAGATAAATGCCTTGGACAAGTCCCAAAATGTTCACGCCATGGCTTCCAATTTTGAATAATAATCCACAAGGCCTTCTTTCCTTTGCACCACAACTGCACACATGCCTCGATTAAAATCCCAAATCTCCCACATAGTCTGTAGCAAAGGCAAATCCATGCTCCGGGATAAAAATATCACTTAAGCCGCCCAAAATTAAGCGACGCCACCTTATGAAGGTACTTCGAAATGAAGCAGAGCGCCCTCGCCCCGGAACTCTCATTCCGCGGTCCGGGTTCCAGCTCCAGAGGAACCCAGGGGCCGGAAGCCTCGCGGGGGCGGGGCAATCGAAATTGTAAACAAGGACGGCCTGGCCTCCGAGGTTCCCTCCCAAACCCGGAAGGCGAGTCGCCCGATCCCAATGGGGGGGGGGGGGCGGGGGGCATCACGGATTTTGGTCTGCGCCTGGGATACTCTCTGCAGCCCAGGGCCCGTCCCCCCAAGCTCCCGGCCAAGGCCCGATCGCGTCTGGGCTTGGGGCTCCCTATAGCCCTCCCCCAAACGACACGTCCGACAGAGACACCAGACCCCGAACCCACCCAGCTGGCGAGGGAGAAGACGCCCAGCACAGCCCCCATGGTGACGCTGGTGATGCCGGCGGCCGGTCGGGAGGCTTCTAGCGCGGTGGTAACTGCCAGTCGAGGCGTCTCCTCAGAAACGCGACGTTTTTCTCAGGCCGGAAACGCGCGGGTGGCGTCATTGCGTGGCCCCGCCCACCGCCCTAGGCCGCCGCTGCCAGGAAAGCCTCTGTCATTGGTAAAGGTAGGAGGCGGGGCTAAATCAGCGATGAGCAGAGGGAGAAGGTGGGGCTAAGTCGACCAGACGCTAAGTGGGAGGCAGGGCTAAACCCTCCAGGAGGGTGGGAGGAGGCGGGGCTAGCCCAGCCTGGAGAGGACGGAGGAGGCGGGGCTAACCGACCCCCGCGGAGGTGGGAGATGCGGCGAAAGCGACCCAGAGCTGCAGGAGCTGTGAAGGCTTTATTCCTTCACCTCACCTGTATTCCCTTGGCAGCCCGTTATGTGTCGACATATGACGTACAGAAGTGCACGGGAATTTACGGCCTACTTAAAAAAAGAGTCTGACACTGAACACACAGGCACCATGACACATTGTGATGAGTACCAGGAAGTAGTATGAGGGACCACCCTTTCAATAAATTTTTATTTAATGCCTACTATGTGAGGGGAAAGTAATGTAGCTGGGGGGGGGGCAATTCCGGAGGGGTGGGTTGTTTTTTTTTTTAAGATTTTATTTATTTGACAGAGAGAGACAGTAAGAGAGGGAACACAAGTAGGGCGAGCGGGAGAGGGAGAAGCAGGTCCCCCGAGGAGCCATGCGGGACTCGATCCTACGATTCTGGGATCATGACCTGTGGGGAAGGCAGACGCTTAAGGACTGAGCCATCCAGGCGCCCCCCTGGAGGGGTGTTCTGAGGAATTTATATTTAATCTGAGAACCAAAAGATGAGTTCAAGCTAGTCGGGGAAGGATGGGCGTTGTTTCTGAAAATGAGAGGTATACACGCCACTCGGGGTACACGAAAGGGCCTCGGGGTACATGAACACATTAGGTGGCACCCAACAGCAGAGTTAGGAAGTCCTGTTTCAAACCAAAGAGGGTTTGAGACTAGGACTTAACATATTTCTAACATTTGCTTATCTCCATTTTTGACAGAGCTAAGGCTTCATTTTCCAAATCTCTCCAAAAGATAGGCCCATCTACAGTTAAAGAGCATTGTTTTGTTTTAGGGGTTGTGTGTGTGCTTGCAGAAATTCTTTGATTTCTCCCAAGCAGTGTTACTGAACCCTAGGTTGGCTGCCCATTGCTCCAAAGGTCCATACTCAAGAGATGACTTTTGCTTAGAAAGGAATAAGAGCTTTATTCAGGAGTCTGGCCACCTGGAAAGAAGGCACACTCTTGTTCTGAAAGACCCCGCATAAAGACACCCTTCCCCCAGCCATTGATTAACTAAACGCTTTCTTGTTTTTCTGTAATCGCTTGGCTACACCCTTCCGCCAGCTATTGATCGCTTGGCTACACCCTTCCCCCAGCCATTGATTAACTAAACGCTTTCTTGTTTTTCTGTAATCGCTTGGCCGAAAAACATCCTCCCACCACCTGCCACCCTATCGCAAAAACAGGAAGAGAACAAAGGACGAAAGATCCTTAAAACACTGCCCGGCAGTTTCAGGGATTCCGAAGGAACTAACAGCCGTGACCCCAGATAACCCCCATTGTGTTTTTAAAACAACCAATAGGAAACCTGTTGCTTAGCCGTTGCTCCTGTACCCCTTCTTGCCCTATAAAAAAGGCTTGTAAGCCTGAAGCCCACGCGCTCAGCTACCTGGTGCTGCTGACCGCCCGCAGGCGCGCCTGTGAAGAATAAACCCTCTTGCCTTTGCATCCAGTGGAAGACCGGTGTCCGATTCTTGGGTGGTGAAGTCCGAGGGTCTTTCAGTTCAAAGGCCAATTCCGAGGTTTCTGCCTGGCCCAGGGACTTATAAAAGGGTTTAGGGCAGTTAATCAGTACAGGGAGTGCAGTGGCCCCAACATTTCTTGATTATGTGCAGACTCAATGGTGCCGGGTTACAAACGTTATCACAGTGCTGGGAGGTTGTGCAAGGGGGTCTGGTTTCTGTTTTGTGAGGTGCAGATGTGCTCTGTTCTTTCTAGGAAAGAATGCACCATCTATAGATACACAAGGGTTAGTTAATCAGTCATTCAGGCTCAGGGTGTGTGCTGAAGTTTATTTAGATTACTGGGGTGGCTGGAGGGGCAGAGGCAGCTTCAGCAATGCTGGTCTTTCATTTAAGAAGTGATGTAAATTTAACTTTGTATTAAGTAAAAAATGAGCCTCTACTTAAAGAAAAAGTTTTGAGATATATACATCAAAGTGCAGGTGGTATGCAGCTATGGCAACAATGATAACAGTGTGATACAGATGACTAAGAAGGGAACATTTACCTGGGAATATAAGAACCTATAGAGTTTGGAATCCTGGAATATTTAGGTTGGAAGAAGCCTTAGTAATACATTTAAATCTGTTTTTTTAACAGAAATGAAAAAGGCTCAAAGTGCAATGGTTCACCCCAGGCCACAGAAAAGGCTGATGGCAGAGGAAGGAGAATTACTCAAACTTTCCTAATTCCCCCCTGAGCCCTTCACCTCACCACCCCCTCCCCCAGCCCCTACCACCAAACTCCTGCTCAAATCAGGTTGCTTTGCAGTCACAGAAAGTAACCCTTCCAGGTAACCCTTAAAATCCTTATGTCTTCCTGTTTGGATACTGATGGACTGGGCTGAAGAAACCTAAGACTGGGATAAAGTCCGGGATCAAATCCCACCAGGAACATAAGCTGTACACAAAAAAGAATCAAATTTATTTAGCTTGTTCAGCAAGGGCAAGGGAGAATTCACATTAGAGGAAACATGAGGTATCTTGCTAAGAGGGAATTGGGAAGAGCTTATTGTAGGATTTGGGTTCGTGCAAGGTATCTGTAAGGAGGGTTTAAGGGAGCAGGGAACAGTTTTGAATTGGATACAGTCAAAAAGCAGGAGCAATTCAATGGTTAGGGATCTTACTGTTTTACCCAAGAGGTGGGAGGATTGAAGTGGGACCAGGGTTAAGATTGAGAAGGAAGCAGGACACTCATGTTAGATGAGGAGGATGTTGTCATTATTTGTGGTTCCACAGTGGCCTTGTCCTTGCCTTGTTCCAACAGACTGGCCTTGTCTGGTACTTGTTTATGTTCTGTGAGCGCTGTTTACGTTCAGCGAGCAATATTAGGTCTAGCTGGCAGCAGGAGTTTCATTTTCTGGTCTGCACCACTCTCTCAGTGGGATCCTGCCCATCTCTCAGTGTCTCTGACCCTAAGTTGTTGAGTGTTCCTCCTCTAGGTGACAAAAGTGGGGAAAGTGGATCACCTCCAACTTCCCACTTCATGCAGGAGCCGCATTTCGTCTAGGGTATGAAGCTCACTGCCAACCAAGGCAACCCTTCCTATCTTTGTATTTGATTGTCAAAGTTAGGTTGTTTTTTCCCAGTAAGGCGGGAAATTTTTCCTCTACCCTCTAGGTTCAGAGTTGGGGCTGAGTAGGCCTGGAGGCTTTTATACAGTTCTGACAAAGGACGATAAATTTTAAATTTGTAGAGAAGCGATAAGACAATGAAAAGGAATTTTGAGTGTTAGAGAAGCGGACTGTGGGAAGGTAAATACACCAGAGAAACTAATGGAAGATAAGGATTGTTTTAGAACTACTCTGGATTGTTATGTAGATTCCTCTCACTGATAAAAGTTGAGAGTTGGTTATCTCCTGTGATTAAATTCTGCTCTTCCTGGTGAAGAGGACAGGAGCTACACTTCATACATAGGAATTTATAGGAGTGAGGGCGAGAAGCTTTCTGTGTCTACTTCTCAAATGCTTTCAGCTCAAAATAATCTTTATGCTAAAATGGCATATTCTGATTTGTTACATTCATATATATTGTTTGAAAAGATAATACATGTATTTGGTTTTTAGAACTACTGCATTAAAGAACATACAGTGAAAATGTTTTATCTTACCCTGTCATCTCCCAGATCTCTTTCCAAAGTTCATATATCCTATGCCAGTCTTGTATGTATTATGTCATTCCCTTTTTTAAATTTACTTTTTATTTTTTTAAAAGATTTTATTTATTTTGTTTTTGTCAGAGAGAGAGAGAGAGAGAGAGAGCAGGAGTGAGCACAGGCAGACAGAGTGGCAGGCAGAGGCAGAGGGAGAAGCAGGCTCTCTGCCGAGCAAGGAGCCCGATGTGGGACTCGATTCCAGAACACTGGGATCATGACCTGAGCCGGAGGCAGCCGCTTAACCAACTGAGCCACCCAGGCGTCCCATGTCATTCCCTTTTTACATGTGGTAGCATTCTAACCACATAGTGGTGCATGATTGCTTTTTTTCACTTAACTTTTTTCATTTATTCAATAAATATTTATCATGCTCTTACTATGTGCCAGGCAGTTCCCAGTGATGAGAAAGCAGCAGGGAACAAAACAAAATGCCTGCCCTTAGAAGAGCTTCCAGTGTAATGAAAAGAGACAAGTAACAAACAAATATAAAATGTCAGATACTGACAAGAGCTGTGAAGAAAAATAGGAAAAGAGGCGAGGAGAACACAGAGTTGGTGGGGCCCTGCTTAAACAGAGTAGTCAGGGCAGGTGTGTTTGAAGACCTGATACTTGAACAGAGATACTAAAGAAATGGGAAAGCGAGCTGCAACATTATCTGAAGGAAGAGTGGTCCTAACAGGGAACAGCAAGAGGAAAAGCCATGAGACCGAAGCACATGTTAAGTAACAAAATTCAACCAAGTACCTCTGAAGATCTAACTGGCTTTATTAAGAGATTCATCAATCCAGGAGCACCCATCTAGCAAGTAGTGAGGCACCCCAAGGAGTTAAACAACAGGGAAACTTTTCTGGAAGAAGAGTGAGAGCGAGAAAGTCATTAGTAAAAGAAAAGGATTGTTCTAGGCAAGGCCACTTTCTAAGGGAAAAGCCTGTTTTATGCACTTTACCTGGTCCTTCTTTGGGGAATGGAGAGGGCGCAGGTGGCAGACCCTTCAGTAAGGATTGAAAAATTCCTGGCTGACTGGTTAAGACTATATCTCTGGGGGAGGTTGAAACTGCAATTAGATTACGTATTGAGCACCATTTGGGAATTCTAAATGACACCATTTGGGGCCTGTGTAGTGTGTGTGTGTGTGTGTGTGTGTGTGTGTGTGTGTGTGTGTAAACACATGCTTTACCTAAAAACAAGGCCAGTGTGTGGCTGAAGCATGAACAAGAGGGAGAATGATGACAGCTGAAGCTGAACGTGGTTACTACTCTGGATTTTATTCTGAATGTGACACAGGGATAAGTGTTGAAAGGTTTTGAGCAGGGGAAGGACATGATCACGCTCCTATTTTAAAAAGTACATTTTGGCTGCAAGGTGGAAAACAGACTGGGGGCAGGGTTGGGTAAGGTTGGAAGTAAGAGCAAAAGCAAAGATGAGACTAGTCAGTCCACTCATGTAAGCGTAGCTTGAAGATGGGTCTTTATCGAAACTATAGCCACATCTGTACCTCCTTCGGTCTCTCTTAATTCCTGCTGTAGTCATTCATTTTATGGGAGCAATGGATATCCTTTGCATTCACCTTCCAGTATATCTGCAGGATTATTTCAAGAGATGTAATTGTTGGTCAGGAGCTAAAGTAAACTTGCCATATTGAAATGAGGTCTGATGATCTAATTCTCACCTCGAGCCCAAAGAAACAAGTTTATTCATTCTTTGCCACACGACCCCGTCTGAGATTAAAGGGAAAGGCATCTGTCACTCCTCCCACATCAGTTTTCTCGACTTTAAATAGTCCCAGTCTAGCAAGGTTCTGCCTATGTCCCCGTTCTCTTCTCGAGGGGTCCCGTATCTGATTACAGAGAGAGAAACTGAGGCAAAGGCAGGCTCGGAGGTACAAGTCCCCACCCCTTCCTCGCCCTACTGTTCCCGTTTCCCTCAGCATTCCCTTCCTTTCCCCTTCTCCCGGGGCCAAGATCCAAGCTGCCAAACCCCACCTTGGTCCCTCGCGGCTCAGGACCCCAACTCCCCCTCCTTTTCTCTTCTGCCGCCGCTCGGAGGCCGCGGAACGGGACGCGAACCCTCTCGGTCCCTTCCGAGCCGCCGTAGCGCCCGCCGCGGGAGTTCGGCAGCTCCGGTCGCCAAGGCAACGCGCTCCGCTGCGCGCTGCGGGCGCCAAGCAGCCCGGCGGAGGCGCTGCGGGCCGGCGGCCCGGGCTCGGCGAGGCGGCGGAACTGCAGGTGAGCAGGGCCGGGCGGGCAGTCGCGACCCAAACGCGCCGCCCCGGCGTCGACTCGTCGCCGCAGGCCAGGGCTGGGGCGCGGGGGGGCCCCCGGGAGGGAGGCTGCGGCCAGAGCTTTATCCCCTCCGCCGCGCCGGGGCGGCGCCCCCTCCTGCTCTTTAACCCTGCTCGGCGCGCTGGCTTGTGTGCGCTTTAGGCTGCTTGCTGTATTTTGGGCCCATTGCATGGCCTTAGCTGAAAGTTTCATTTAAAAAAAAAAAAAGAAAGAAAGAAGCCCCCCCTCCCTTGTTTGGGGCTCGGGGAATAACTCAAAACCGCAGAAAATGTGTGTCTGTGCGACTCTTCTGGGACCAGAGAGGATTGACTTCATTGTGCATCAGTTTTCCCATCTGCTAAATGGGCATAATAATGGTTGTCTTATAAGGCAAATTATATTTAAAACCCTTGCAGGTAAGTCCTCCGTATCTTGGAGCTTTTATCATGACTACTACTACAAGGAAGTCCATCACTGAGCATGTATTGTATGGCAGGGCCTGGGGTGATCGCCAGGGGTAAAGTGAGTGAAACACCATGTCCTCAAAGAGCTCCACAGTTTTACAGTAGAAATAAGAATTCATTGCGATTTGAGCCACGGTTTTGGACATACAGGGGACTGAACGCTTAGAGAAGGCATTTTACCTAGATTTCAGGGACTGAAGCTAGGGAGGGTGGTCAAAGGGAGACTCTAAAAGAAGATGACTTCCAAAATGAGACATGAAGGCTGGCAGTGTATTGGCCAGGTGAGGCTGGTGAAATGCACAATGTTGTAGGCAGAGAGAGCCTTATTTGCAAAGCCCAAGGGATAGAGTGCAGGCTTATCGGGCCTCTGCAAGGATTTCATAGGCTGGGTAGAGACTGATTCCAAGAAGCTGAAGTGGTCTGGCTAGGCTCTGTTTCAGAGAGAAGAAGGTGCCCCTTCTGAAGGACTTTCCTTATATCTCCTTGTAAGTTTTGAAGAGTTTGGATTTTAGCTTGGGGGCATTGGGGAGTCATCAGAGGATTTTAGGCAGGCAGTGTGTGTATGTTGCATGTGTTTGATCAGAGGAATGGTTTCCAAAGCTCAGGGTTCCAGGGTTTTTTTTTTTTTTTTTATTGTTGTTGTTCTCTCTTGGTCTTCATTCCTCCAATCTGTTTTTCACATTGCAGCCATTCATTTATGGCAATTCAAAAAAATATTTCTTAAAATATTTATTTACTGAGTGTCTGCTATGTGCCAGGCATTGTGGGAGCAGTAAGGACTCAGATCCTTGCCCTCATGGCATGCATTCCAGACACGATCCGAGGTACATTCGTGGGGTACAGATATGAATCTGGTACAGATGGAACTTAATATTGGAAGAGATTTTAAAAAAAGAGAAAAGAAGAAGAAGAAAAAAAGAAAGGCCTAGATCATTCAAGGCCACTGTGTTGCATACTCTTGGGAGAAGAATTCACTTAGATTATACTCAGGAGGAATGACCAGAAAAGTAGAAGGAAAACTAGGAGAATGCAGTGAAGAAAGCCAAAGGAAGAGGTTAATTTTGCTGGATGCTGCTTAGGTTTCAAGTAAAAGAGTAAAAGAAGTTAAACATTAAAATGTGTCTCTCAGATAAATGAATATGGAGGTCACTGGGGACCTAATTGAGCAGATTTGGTGAAATGGTGGGGGTGGAATCTAGAATATCGGCAGCTCCCAAAGGTTCAGTGTAATATATCAGTGGGATGAGGAGAGAGTGGGATGTGAGAAAGTAAAGACAAAGTGTAGGCAGCTCGAAGGAGTTTGACTGTGAAGGGAGAGCGAGAAGGCTGGAGAGCGGCTGGGAATAAGGTGGAGTCTTAAGCACGAGAGAGACGTGAGCAGATTTAAAGGCTGATGGCAAAGAGCCAATAGTGAGAGGAAAGGCTGAGAAAATCCAGATGAAAGGGGCAAATCGATGGCAGTCCTTTCCTGAGGAGGAAAGAGTGGGTGATGTCCACAGCACAGATCCCTCACAAGGAGCCTGACGGCTTCTCTAGAAACAAGGCAGTTGCCGACAAGGAGTGCATCAGTGTAATGCAACAACAAAAAATAAATAAAAGGTGTAAGTGTGGAGGGAAAGTTATATTTTCATTATCGTCAGATATTAGACACTTATTGAATTATTTGTGTTAAGTGCTTTTCATGTACTGGTTTCCTTTAATAATATGATCTTGACAACAATCCTGTGAGATAACCTTTATTAGGATTCCCAGTCTATGGGTGAGAAAATTGAGGTATAAAATGCTTACTCCAGGGCCGTCTGGGTGGCTCAATCACTAAGCGTCTGCCTTTGGCTCAGGTCATGAGCCCAAGAGGATTGTGCCCTGCATGGGGCTCCCTGCTCCTCCCTCTCCCACTCTCCCTGCTTGTGTTCCCTCTCTTGCTGTCTCTCTCTCTGTCAATTAAATAAATAAATGAAATCTTAAAAAAAAAAAAAAATGCTTACGCCAGGTCACGTAGGATTTGAATCCAGGTCTGCTTCCTGAGCCCAGAGCTTGTACTCTTAATCATTATGTGGACAATATATTGTCAACCTATGATCTGCTGAGAAGACTCAAGAGAATTAAGTTAAAAATAAATAGGTATAATAAGGTTAAGTAAAGGGACGCCTGGGTGGCTCAGTTGGTTAAGCGGCTGCCTTCGGCTCAGGTCATGATCCCAGCGTCCTGGGATCGAGTCCCACATCGGGCTCCTTGCTCCGCAGGGAGCCTGCTTCTCCCTCTGCCTCTGCCTGCCTCTCTGTCTGCCTGTGCTCGCGCTCTCTCTCTCTCTAACTAATAAATGAATAAAATCTTTAAAAAAAAAATAAGGTTAAGTAAACAAGCAAGTAGGACGTAGACAAAAAGCCATAGCTTTACAGAAGCAGTAATAGTCACAAAATGTAACTGTAATACCTGGGAACAGACTTTTAAATAAACGTCTCCATACTAGATACACAGAGAACAAGAGTGGCTGGAGGGGAGGACACTGGATACAGATGGGTGTTTGGTTAAGGAGGAGGTATTTTTGTTTGGGAAACTCAGGGTATTGACACCAGAAACAGTGCACATTAAAGAAAAAAAAAGAAAACCCATGTCTGTCATAAGACATAATGAGAAAATATGCAAGATGTTGACTATGATGTTTTTATTATATGGAAAGCTGCAAACAGACTGGTTAAATTATGGTGCAGTCATATGATATATACTATCAGCCATTAAAAAAGAATGAGGTGGGAGCTATATACATGAGAAAGATGTTTACATCATACGGTTTGATGTGAAAAGCTCATTAAGGTACAGTGTGTTCTCATTTTTGTCTTTTTTAAATGTATACATACACATTTATAGGAAAAATACATAGAAAGATTAGTTCTTTAAAAATTTTTTTAAAAATTTTAATTGTGGTAAACTACCCGTAACATAAAATTTACCATCTTAAACATTTTTTAAGTGTACAGTTCAGTACTTTTAAGGATATCACATTGTTGTGCAGCAGATCTCCAGAATCCTTTTTTCTGGTAAAACTGAAACTCTATATCCGTTGAACAGTTTTCTCATTCCCCCCGCCTCCCCTCAAGCCCTGACAGCCATCCTTCCACTTTCTGTTTCTAGGAATTTGACTACTCTAGATACTTTATATAAATGGAATCATACAATATGTTTTTTTGTGATTGACTTATTTCACTTAGCACAGTGTTCTCAGAGTTCATCTGTATCATAGCCTGTGTCGGATGTTGTCCCTTTTTAAGGCTGAATGATATTTTATTGTAGGTACGTATACATGTTGTATATATATGTTATATGTATAAACATTTTGTTTATCCATTCCACGGATGGGCACTCGGGTTTTGTCCCACCTTTTTGGCTGTTGTCAGTAGTGGAACTTTATTTATTTATTTATTTTTAAAGATTTTATTTATTTATTTGACAGATAGAGAGATCACAAGTAGGCAGAGAGGCAGGCAGAGAGAGAGAGGGGGAAGCAGGCTCCCCGCTGAGCAGAGAGCCCGATGCGGGACTTGATCCCAGGACCCTGAGATCATGACCCGAGCCGAAGGCAGCAGCTTAAGCCACTGAGCCACCCAGGTGCCCCAGTAGTGGTACTTTAAACAGAAATGTACTAGAAAGAGAAGTTCTGTATGTCTGTGTCAGGAGATCATGGGAAGATTTTATTCCTTTCCTTATTGCCTTATTTTTCTTTTTCTATGAGCATGAATTGCTTTTGTAATCAGGAAAAGCAATAAGGATATGTCCTGTTTGGGGAGATGGGGGAATAAAGGCCAAAAAAATAAGGGAGGGTTCTTGATCGTGGATGGTAGCAGCAGGAATGGGAATGGAGAGGGCAGACTTGAGAGACATTTCAGGAGAATTTAGAAGGTATGGGAGAGGAGAGTGGAAGACTGGCCGTGCCAGGGGTGAAAAGGGACATCAGTCTTGGAGGGGCTTAGACTAAAGGGAAAAGGGAGGATGTCAGGCTGGAGAGGCACCTGAGCCTTTGTTTAGGAATTTGGACATTTTCCTGAAAGCAGAGGGAAGCCATTGAAAGGAAGGGAAATGACTTAATCAGAACTGGGTTATAGAAAGATCACCCTGATTCCCTCCAACCCATTCTGCAAGCTAAAGCCAGATAGTGCCAAGTTTCCCTTTGTGTGACTTAGGCTTGGACCTCTGCTAATTTCCTTTTATTTAAGATGAAGCATTGGTGCTGAAAGATATATATCTACTCTCCTAAAAGCACCTGGAATATTTTAAACAAAATGCTATTTAGATTACATCGATTTCTAATTGTGTTCTGTTTTATCTCAATGACACAGTCTCCTGTAAATTTACTTTCTACCTTTAGCAGAGGAAGTATGAATAATTGGGGAAGTAAACAAGAAATGAAAACAACTTGTTAGAGAACTTCAATATATTGCTAATAAGTTTTGACTCTCCTTTTGGGAGGAAAGGGCCAGTGTTCAGCAAACACTGTCATATTAAGGAGATAGAACAAAACAAAAATTCTGGAAAATTCTAACAGACTCAGCCCATTACCTATTTCTACTCTGACAAAACTGTCATCAGTAAGGGCTAGATTTTCAAAAGAGGTGAACCCATGATCTCATTTCTTTCCTCCTAACAATTGTGTGAGGCAAGGATTATCATTCCCATTTTCAGATGAGAAAATTGAAGATCAAAGGACTCAAAAGAGACCTCCAAAGTCCTGTATCTACTAAACCCTGGAGTTTGAATCCAGGTTTTCTTTTCTTTTTCTATTATAGTTTCTTTCTTTCTTTTCTTTTTTTTTTTTAAGATTTTATTTATTTGTTTGACAGAGAAAGTGATGACAAGTAGGCAGAGAAGTAGGTGGGCGGGGGGAAGCAGGCTCCCTGCTGAGCAGAGAGCCCGATGCAGTGCTCTATCCCAGGACCCCCAAGATCATGACCTGAGCTGAAGGCAGAGGCCCAACTCGCTGAGCCACCCAGGCGCCCCTGTAGTTTCTTAATATGGAAAATTGTAAACATTTACAAAAGTACAAAGAATAGTTAATAAATACCAATATACCCATGCCCAGTAGTTCTCAACATATGGTTAGTTTTATTTCATCTGTAATGCCCACCTGCTCCCTCCCTTGGATTTTTTTTTGCACCAATTATTTTAAGGCAAATCTTAGCAGATATGTCATTTTATATGTAAATGCCTCAATAGGCATCTAAGAGAGAAAGGACTTTTCCTCCCCTCCTTTTTTCTCTATTATCACAATACCACTATCACACATGAAAAATGAACAGTAGTAATTCCTAAAATATATCTAATATTTATTTGGTAGTCAGTTTTCTTAACTATCTCATAAATGTCTTTTTACAACAGGCTTATTTAAATTTGGATCCAAACAAGGTCCACCTATTACATCTGGTTGATTGTCTCTTAAGTCTTTTAATTTATAGCAATTTCACCTCTTTTTGTTTTCCTCCTTGCCTACTATTTGTTGAAAAAACAGGTCATTTGTCCTGTACAGCTTCTCATGTTCTGGATTTGCCTGATCGCATCCCTTTAATGTGTCCTTCCTTCGCTTTATTTTTGTGGCCACTAAGCTTTATGGGTGATGCTGTGTATCTCATCAGCAGGCAATAAAGTCTAGTTTTCTCATTGGATGTGATTTTAAGGTTGATCGGGGGTTCAGATGTTGTTAGCACGGTCCACCCATTGTAAGTCTCTCATCAGTCTTTCACAGAATGGTTTTAGCATCTGTTAATGGTCATTGTCCAGATCTATTATTTCTTTAGGGGTTGGAAAATGAATCTAGTTTTTCTGATGCCAAGTCATATACTCTGGTAAATCCCACTGTCTCCTTATTAGAGGAATGTTTTGCACACTGTCCCGTGTTCACTGCTCTGGTAGGTGGAGAAGAATCCCTCAATTAATAAGTCAGCTTAATGTATTTTGTTAACAAATAGAGCCCATATGCTGTATCCAGTACTGGTTGCTTACAACATTGCATTCCTAGGTTGGTGTTAGATGTTGGCAAAACCACATGGTGGAAAGGCTACCTGTACCAGTGGCTTTTAAACCACACATTGTTACACATTAGTATTGTAAAGAATTATTTGGGGGGAGACGTTCCAGCATTTTTTTTTTTTTAAATGAAAAACCAGACTAGAAAGAAGAACAATAACAAAAAATTCAGGTGCATCTCATATAGTAAGAGTAAGCTTTGGTTTGCAAAATTTTTGTTTCAGCTCTTTTTAGGTATGTCTGAGCCATGGTATAGAATGTATTTCCTATTGAGATCTTGGTCAAAACCACATTGTTCAAGTGTTCAGATGACCACCCTGAGACATGGCAAGTTTCTCAGTCTAGGATTCAATTATGTTCCTGCGTACTGCTTATGAAATGGTACAGTATATTGATTGATTTGGAATTTCCTCTGAAGGTTTTTTTGGGTGACTGCCAGCTCACCAAAATTATATTACCCCAGTGACCTATCCTCTAGTATTCAAGTTGAAGAAATGTGAACTCTTCAGGGTTGGTTTTTTTTTTTTTAATATACTCTCCTCTACCCTTGAGGGTAATGTAGTTGCTTCCAATCAGCAATGGCATCCTAAAAAGTCATGCTGGAGGGGGAACCTGCTGTCTCAGGCAGTGGAGCTTGTGACTCTTAATCAACAGGTTGTAAGTTCGAGCCCCCTGTTGGGGTAGATACCACTTAAAACTAAAATCTTAAAAAAAAAAAAAAAAAAGGTCATGCTGAAGCCTCAGCCACATGAGTTGGTTGGGAAGGGGGAAAGACATCAGGACTGGACAGGTGGAGAAACTGACAAGCCCTTTGACTGGCTTCTGAGGCATGGGGGTGGGGTAAGGCAGCCAGACCTCCCATGCATGTGATGGTAACAAAGATAGCCCTAATACTATTCAGACCTTGACAGGAATTGGCTTAGGACATGGGCAGATGGGATATTTAGTGACAGCGTGATACGGGATTAGGAAATGCAGATGTTGGACTAGAGTATACAGCTAACATCTTAAAGCTGTGGAGACTGAGGTTCAGAGAGTAAGTTGCTCTGAATGAGCCCTAAGTGGGGAAACTAAATTTCAGGGGTTTACCAGATCCTGGAAATATTCTGAATAAATGTGGATGCTGAGTGACTTCCTTAATAATAGTACCTGCTGAACGGAATTGTTATAGAGATTAAATATGTAGTTAAAGCACTTAGCACAGCCTTCCTACAAGAACCACTCGGTAAATATTAGCTATTATTATTTCCTTTTTAAAATAATGAACCCATTTTACTTTGTCTATTTTTAACCTCTCCTTATTCCAGAAATGATTAAAGCTATATTACAAGGATTCTTTTGTTATTGTTGGGATATAATTGATGTATATCATTGTACTAATTTTAGGAAGGCAACATAATGATTTGATTAATATGTGAAATGATTACCACCGTAAATTTAGTGAACATCCATCAACACACATAGTTACAAATTTTTGTTTTATTTGTTTTTCTTGTGATGAGAATTTTTAAGATTTAGTCTCTTAGCAACTTTCGGGTATGACATCATGTGGTATTTGTTTTTCTCTGGTTTGTTTCACTTACTATTATGCCCTCAAGGTCCATCTATGTTGTTGCAAATGACAGCATTTTCCTCTTTCTTGTGAGTGAATAATACTGTATTGTGTATATGCACCACATTTTCTTTATTCTTTTTTTTTTTTTTGAAGATTTTATTTATTTATTTGAGAGAGTGAGGGAGTGAGTGAGCAGGAGAGCATGAACTTGGGGAGGAGCAGAGGGAGAGGGAAAAGCAGACTCCCAGGACTTCAAGATCATGACCTGAACAGAAGGCAGATGCTTAACCGGCTAAGCCACCCAGGCGCCCCTTCTTTATCTAGTCTCCTGTCAGTGGACACTTAGGTTTCCATGTCTTGGATATTGTAAATAATGCTGCAGTAAAAATGGAAGGTGCAGATATCTTTTCAAAATAGAGATTTCATTTCCCTCAGATCAGTACTCAAAAGTGGAATTCCTGGATCATATGGTAGTTCTATTTTTAATTTTTTGAGAAACTTCCATAGTGTTTCCATAGTGGCTGTAGCAATTTACATTCCCACCAACAGTGTAAAGGGTTTCCTTTTCTCCTTATTTTTGCCAGGACTTATTATCTGTTGTCTTCTTGAGAAAAGCTGTCCCAGCAGGTATGAGGTGATACCTCATTGTGGTTTTGATTTGCATTTCCGTGGTGATTAGTGATGCTCAGCACCTTTTCAGGTAGCTTTTGGCCATTTGTAAACATCTTCTTTGGAAAAAAGTCTATTCAGATCCTCTGCCTACTTTTTAATTGGACTGTTTGCATTTTTTTCCTATTCAGTTGTATGAGTTATTTGTATATTTTGGATATTAACCCTTTATCAGATACATGATTTGCAAATACTTTCTCCTATTCTGTAGGTTGCCTTTTAGTTTTGTTGATGGTTTCCTTTGCTGTGTAGACGCTTTTTAGTTTGATATAGTTCCCCATATTTAGCTTTGCTTTTGTTCCCTTTGCTTTTGGTGTCACATCTAAAAAAAATCATTGCCAAAGGCCAATGTTAAGGAGCTGGCTTATGTTCTAGGAGTTTTCTGGTTTTAGGTCTTATGTTCAAATTCTTGGGTATGGTTTGAGTGGCCCAGTTTTATTCTTTTGTCTGTGGCTGCCCAGTTTTCCCAACACCGTTTATTAAAGAAACCATCCTTTTCCTCATTGTATATTCTTAGCTCCTTGTCATAAATTAATTGATATATGTATGGGTTTATTTCTGGGCTCTCTAGTCTCTTCTGTCGATCTATGTGTCTGTTATTTCTGAAATATGTCTCACAATGTAAAACGGATAAGCCTCTTCCTACCGCCTACTTGGTTTCATTTTTTCAGCTGCTGCCTTTGCTTCTATATGGACTGCTGACACGCCCTTCTAATGGAGAGAATGATGAGCACTCTCCTTTGGTTGGGGACAACTAATGGCTACAAGATATTAGAGAGAAACTGGCACCTAGTTGGGATGACTCTGAAAGTGGTAGAATTTGGGGAGGTATAGGATTTGGGGAGGTAGGCAGGTGATCAACAACTTTTGTACCAAAAATGGAGCAAGGTATATTGCACCTAAAGCCATTTTTTGTTTTTAATTTTTATTTATTTTATTTTATTTTATTTATTTGTCAGAGAGAGAGAGCGAGAGAGAGCGCGAGCACAGGCAGGCAGAGAGGCAGGCAGAGGCAGAGGGAGAAGCAGGCTCCCTGCCGAGCAAGGAGCCCGATGTGGGACTCGATCCCAGGACACTGAGATCATGACCTGAGCCGAAGGCAGCTGCTCAACCAACTGAGCCACCCAGGCGTCCCTTAATTTTTATTTTTATCAAAGTAATAATAAAGGCTTCTTCTGTGCTATAACATTCTCTATTTGGGGATTTCAGCTGCTTGGAAGATGAGGTTTTTGTTGTTGTTGTTGTTTTTTAATTTTATTTATTTGTGTGTGTGTGTGAGAGAGAGAGTGAGCGAGAAAGAGCACAAGCCTCAGTGGGGAGAGGGAGAAACAGACTCCCCACTGAGCAGGGAGCCCAATGCGGGCTAGAACCCAGGACTCCTGGGATCATGACCTGAGCTGAAGGCAGATGCTTAACCAACTGAGCCACCCAGGCACCCCAGCTGCTTGGAAAATCAGAGTATCATACATGTGTCATTTAAAAATATAACTCCCAAGTTTTCATAAACAATATGATAACATTAGTTGTACAAGAGGCCAATTTAGGTAGGTTTTTAAAAAATTTATATATTAGAGAGAGACAGACCCTGCTTACTCTCTCTTTCTAATAAAATCTTTAAAGAGAGAGAGAGAGAGAGCACACATGGGGGAGCAAAGGGAGAGGGAGAGAGAATCTTAAGAGACTCTGTGCTGAGTGCTGAGCCCCAGGCGGGGCTTAATCTCAGGGCCCTGAGATCATGAACTGAGCTGAAACCAAGAGTTGGGTGCATAACCGACTACACCACCCAGGTGCCCCTCAGGTGGGTGTGTTTTATTTTGTTTTGTTTGAGGGATTGTCTGTGGCCAGTGTACTTTTTGAATATTTGTACCAAAGCTTAGCATTTTACTGCTTTCTGATTGTATTTTACTGCCTAAGAAAACAAATACTACATGTATTATCTTAAGTCTGTTTATCTGTATAAACCTATATACCTATTTTCTTGTTTAAAACCTGATGCATTAGAGCTTTTCAACTTAGGTTATTTTCTTATGGATGATCTATTAAGGCTAAAGACACCATGATTGAAAGTCACTGAAACTTAATTAAAATAATATTTCCAGGGAGAAGCCAATAAAATGGCATAGATTTCCTGTGGCTTTGAGTCACTGTTCTTTCCCAGTGGACATTTGGGAAATGCTAGTGCTCATAGGAATGCAGAGTTATGTAGTGGGAAGAACAACAACTTGGGTTTCAGGCAAATCAGGCAAAGTCTTTGAGTCTCCGTTCCCTTATCAGTGAAATGTCTTATGAGATCCTTTGAGAATTAACCATTGCATAAAACCTGGCCACCAGAAGGGGCTTTAATAAGTTTGAGTTATCTTCTGTTCTGCCATTCCCATGTCCACAAACCTACTTAATGTGTGCTTCTGCGAATCACCAAAAGGAAACTTGAAAAAGAGAAAAGTTGGTGGCCTCATCTACTTCCAACATCAGTTAAACATATGTAATTATATTGCTTTTGTGTGTGTGCAGGGTTTCACATTCAGTGGTTCTTAATGATCTCTGCATGTTACATGTGGTCCATATGGCCATATTTTCCAAACCAAAAAATTGTCTTGATGAGTATAGTATACTCACAGGATCATGAGAATGGCATCCTTTTTTTTTTTTTTTAAGATTTTTTTTAAAGTAATCTTTACACCCAACATGGGGCTCGAACTCACAACCCCAAGATCAAGAGTCGTGTACTCTACCAACTGACCCAACCAGGCGCCCCTAGAGAACAGCATATTTTAAAATAGTGCAGTCTTGGGGAAATCCTAGATATACTTTTATGTATCCTGAGGCAGCAGTACAAAGTCATGGTGAGGAGGCCTTGAAATCCTTCGGATGTGACTTCAAATCTTGGCCTAGGCACTTTCTTCTTTCCTACACAAGTTACTTAGCCTTTCTGAGCTTCAGCATTTCCTCATTTGTAAATGGATAGAATGAGAGTTCCTTGTCTCAGAGTATGGATATTTTTTGGTTCATGTAAGTTGTATTTGTTCCAGACATAGGACAGACTTCAGCATGAACTTAACCCACTGCCAGGGTTCTTTCCCTGAGATTATCTTGGCTGTGCCCTCCTCAGGTCATTGGCTTCATCCTCAGACGAGCAGCAAAATAGCTGTGGCAGTTCTGGACCCCAGGTCCATGTATGAACCCCAAAGGAATTGAAAGATTCTTTCTTCCTCTGTTGTCCTAAGTGAGACTTTTTCTCAGAAGTTCCCAGAATACTAATCCTAGAATCTCACTGGCCTGCATTGGCTCATGGGCCCATTCTTTTTTTTTTTTTTTTTAAGATTTTATTTATTTATTTGGCAGAGATCACAAGTAGGCAGAGAGGCAGGCAGAGAGAGAGAGCAGGAAGCAGGCTCCCTGCGGAGCAGAGAGCTGGATTCGGGGCTCCATCCCAGGACCCTGAGATCATGACCTGAGCCGAAGGCAGAGGCTTAACCCACTGAGCCACCCAGGCACCCCTCATGGGCCCATTCTTGAACCAAGTCCTGTCACCAGGGTAATGCAATGCCTTTTGGCTTAGGCTTGGTGCTTAAACAAGTTATGTACAAGGGGCATGGAATTATCTTTAGGGCCAGTCAGGAACAGAGCTGTGTTGCTATTAGGATGTTTTTCTGTGAGCATGAGGAATGGCCTCTGACAATGGTTAGTTAGGAATTATTGTTGGCTGCTGCTAACAGCGCTTTAAATAAGACAAATTATTTTCCTTTCAAAAAACATTAGTCCAAAGTAGGCAGTATGTTGCTGGCATGACGGTTCCACAGTGCCATCAGGCCGTCTACACCTCTCTCTCTTTCTGCTTCACGACCTGTATCACGTGGCGGTCACTCTCATGGTCACCTTGTGGTCACCAGTGGGTTTCTGGCTCTAACCAAACAGTCCTTCCTCAAAGCAGGAAGA
Source organism: Taxidea taxus jeffersonii (assembly GCA_003697995.1). Classification (NCBI taxonomy): domain Eukaryota; kingdom Metazoa; phylum Chordata; class Mammalia; order Carnivora; family Mustelidae; genus Taxidea; species Taxidea taxus. The sequence continues at coordinate 57,716 of RCUC01164810.1, forward strand.
AGTAGAAAAGGAGAAGTCAAAAGATGTGCATTAAAGTACTGGAAGTCCCAACCAGCACACTCAGTTTACATCTTAATTGTCCTTTCTTACAGGTGAGGGGTGCTGGTGAGTGTAGTTTCTCAGCTGAACACATGGCTGTTTCCAGCCACCTTGGGATTTTGTTGCTGTGGAAGAAAGGGAAATGGCCATTGGCCTTGCAACGTGCAGTGCCTATCACAGAAGGCAGCCAGCAGTCTCCACTATACCTTTCATTTGGAGGAAACCACAGTTGTTGTTGTTGTTGTTTTTAAAGATTTTATTATTTGAGAGTGAGAGCAAGAGAGAGAGAGAGCATTCGTGCCAGGAGCCGGGGAGGGGCAAAGGGAGAGGGAGAAGCAGACTCCCCACTGAGCAGGGAGCGTGATGCCCACGGGACTGGATCCTGAGATCATGACCTGAGCCCAAGGCAGACCCTTCACCCACCCATACACCCAGGCATCCCGGAAACCACAGTTTTGTATATGTTTACTGTCTATTTATGACTTTTTAAAAAAAGATTTTATTTATTTATTTGACACAAGAGATCACAAGTAGGCAGAGAGGCAGGCAGAGAGAGAGGAGGAAGCAGGCTCCCCGCTGAGCAGAGAGCCCGATTCGGGGCTCGATCCCAGGACCTGAGCTCATGACTCGAGCCGAAGGCAGAGGTCTTAACCCACTAAGCCACCCAGGCGCCCCTATTTATGACTTTTTAATCAAATAATGAAATCATATTCTACATGTGTTACAATTCTTATTTTCCATTTAACAGCATCACATCAGTTAATACACAATAGAAGCTTCTTCATCTCCACTGAACAAATGCTAGATTAACAGATCCTCTTCATTTTTTCACTATAAAATGTAGTGTTTAATTCCCATGGTCCTTTGAATGATCTTGGCCAGTAAACAACTCTGTACTATGCTGTCCAATACGATAGCCACTTGGCAAACGTGGCTGTTTAAATTTTAGTTAACTTAAATTACATTAAAAATTCAGTTTCTCTCTCTCAAGAGTCACGTGTGACTAGCGATTACTCTGTTGAACAGCCCAAGTCCAGAACATTTCCATCATTGCAGAAACTTCTATTGGACAGCCCCGCTCCACAGCACCAGCACGCTGCAGCTCTCACCTGTGTGGGTTTAGGGAGTTTGAGTGTAGGGATTCATCAAGTCACCAAGTTGGAACCAGACTGCCTGCGTGTGAATTCCCACTCTGTTCTTTACTAGTTGTGTGACTTCAGGTAAGTTCCTTAGCTTCAGTGTGTCTCAGTCTCCTTACTTGTGAAGCGGTGGTCACAGTGGTACCTAGACTGGGAGGGGTAAATAAGGATTCAGTGTATACAGAGTGCTTAGAACAGTGCCTGGCACATAGTAAGCAACTGTTAAGTATTTGTTGCAGTGATGGGATGATGGTGGTGGTGGTGATGACCAGTAGAGTCAGCTGGCTTTGATCCCAGATCTGTTCGTGCTGGTTTTACTTGTTCTTGTAATTGCGGAATACCTAAGTGTTATGTTGGCTAATGAGATTTGAGACCATAAAGGGGATAAAAAAAGATACTGTTTTTGTGAAAAATAAGTTTAATATGTCTGAAAGAACTGATAAAGGTAAAGGATGAAAAGAAAGTTCTGGTGAAATGAGAGGTACAAGAGACCTCTGAAGAGGTTGAGGAAAACAGTTCATCAAAAGGTAGGATTTGGAGGCGCCTGGGTGGCTCAGTGGGTTAATGCCTCTGCCTTCGGCTCAGGTCATGATCCCGGGGTCCTGGGATTGAGCCCTACATCGGACTCTCTGCTCAGCAGCGGTCCTGCTTCCCTTCCTCTCTCGGCCTGCCTCTCTGCCTACTTGTGATCTCTGTCTGTCAAATAAATAAATAAAATATTTTTTAAAAAAGGTAGGATTTGGCCTTCACACTACTTCCCATGGGTGTGGTTCATGCAGGAACTTTAATTCCTAGAACTAGAACTTATTTTCAAAGAAAAAGCCTTCAAAAAGGAAAGAAAAAGCCTTGGCCCCTTATCAAGTATTAGGCAAAGGAACATACATTTTTTAATGATTCCTCTCTTTAACTGGCTGTTTCTGTTTTTGTTTTTTTAATGAATTTTACCATGATTAGTCCTGATCCCATCAGGGAAGAGTGTTGGTTTTCTTTTTTAAATTGTTTTGTAGGGATTAGTGTGCACGAGTTGAAACGAGGCCAAACCCTGTTATTGGGCATTTACATTTTTGGTCACTTTTTAGTGTTACAGTTGGTGCTCTGATGAGCTTCTTTACAGATAAATTTTCTCCAGTCGGTATGTTTTGATCTCAGCAGTTCACAGGAATCCTGCCCTTTTCTTTGAGAGGCCCAGATTTTAGTCTGGAAATGATTAGAATACCGTAGAAGAGGGCATGGTGGACATTCCAGCCCTAATGTTGCTTTTGGATTTAGCTCCATTTCTTCCTGTGGGCCCCTCACTGATTGTAGGTAATGGTTAATGTTCGGTACACCAAAAAGTTTGGACTGTCCCAGAAAGTTCAGCGTAATGGAATATGTCCTGATGTGGCTTTGTTTGAACTTGGCTTTTTATAGCATATCTCATAAATAGCCCTCCCCTGTAATCATGTTTGCATTTGTGTTGTATTTGCTACTAACCTTTTAACTCGTTAAGGACAGGAGTCCTTCATTGGACCTTTCTATATCCTAACACAGTGGGCCCCCACTTTGTGTTCATGGAAAGAATGGATGCATCAATGTCCCTTTCTTCTATTATGACATAGCCATCTTCCATAACGCTGCCTTCGAATTCCTTGTTAGTGGAAGCTAGTCTTCTAGGCTCTTTAATAGGTCAGATTCCACGTTAGAGCAAATCATGTTAAATGTTTGTAAGGTGGTTTTAAAACACAAGGGTAGAATAGTATAAAAAGAAACACCCGTTACCTGTCATCGAGCTTCAGTACTTAGCAACATTTTAGAATCTTTTTTAAAAAATTAATTATTTATTTTTTAAAGATTTTATTTATTTATTTGACAGACAGAGATCACAAGTAGGCAGAGAGGCAGGCAGAGAGAGAGGAGGAAGCAGACTCCCTGCAGAGCAGAGAGCCTGATGCAGGGCTCCATCCCAGGACCCTGAGATCATGACCTGAGCCAAAGGCAGAGGCTTTAGCCCACTGAGCCACCTAGGTGCCCCTTAAATTTTATTTATTTATTTGACAGAGAGAGATTAGAAGTAGGCAGAGAGGCAGGTAGAGAGAGAGAGGAAGGGAAGCAGGCTCCCCGCTAAGTAAAGAGCCCAATGTGGGACTCGATCCCAGGACCCTGAGATCATGACCTGAGCTGAAGGCAGAGGCTTTAACCCACTGAACCACCCAGGCGCCCCTTAGAATCAGTTTTGATTTGATGGAGAGAACATGAGGATTTTGGAGTGCTCGTTTTGATTTATGGGGAAAGAAGCGGGGCAAGTATGGTGGGCAGGGTGGAAAAAAAAAGGTGGTGATGGGCCAGGACAAACCTGCCTACCTCCCTCCTAGAATTGTTGTGAGGGTTACGTGAGTAGGTTCACATATGAACAGAGCAAAGAACAGGGCCCAGCACAAGGTGAGCGCAACTTGGCACTGCTGCTGCCACACCATTACCATCGCCACTATGTAGCTTGCGGGAGCTGAGGTTGGTGGCCAAGACACACACTAACTTGGTGACCTTGGACATCAGCCTTTCTGAGCTGCAGCTTCTTCGTCTGAAAAATGAGAATGATAGTAACATGTTATATACCACATAAGGCAGTGCAGTAAGGCATGTAAAGGTGTTCTGGATTAATTAACGTTAATCACATTTTTCCAGAGTGATGTTCTGGCCTGGCGGGACCAGACTTCTGGAATTATGGATTCTTGTTCTGAGACTTCGTGATATTAGCAGGCCCCAGAGTCACTTGTCAGCCTAGCAAATAAATATTATAGCACAATAAGCTCTGTTTCCATTTGTAAAATATTTGTTTCTAAAGCATGAAAACAATTTTGCTTTATATAGCTTGTCCAAATATGCACTGGAAATGAAATACTTATCAACCAAGTTGATAAAGGGATAAAAATAGTTTTCCTAAGGAACAGTTTGCTGGGAATTAGTGATGGAAAAATGTTGTGGCAGAATCTGTTTCATCATCTTTGAAATATAAACAGTATTTTCATTTGTCTTTATTTTTCTTATAACACTTTGTTCAACTCCTAATTAAAAATAGCTTTCCCAGATTCCTCCAGGATTCCTCTTTTTAAAAAAAAATCCGTTTTCTTTTTCTTTTAAATGAAGTCTAAGTTTGAAACACTTGGCTTTTCCTTAGTACTGCAAAGAATTCTAATTATGCAGAACATTCATCCAAATCACATACATATCTGTCTGAGATAAGAATTAGTAGATGCTGTGGGAAGAGAAATAGAATATCCCTGGTGGTTATAATACATTTCTGCAGTGTTTGGATGGGACAATCAGCTGTCATGTCTCCTGAGCATGAGAGTTCTATAAATCCCAGCCCGAGGGTCAGTGTCCTATACTTACATTCTCAGGAAGATTTTCTCTTTTCAAACTACTACTTGCCATAGGTTTGACTTTTTAAAAGTTTGATTTTTGTTGTTTTAGTTAATAAAATTTGGCCTTGTTACCATTTGTGATTTATAGCATCTTGGACTTCTATAAACTAATTCCTTCAATGAACTAATCCCCCCATTGTGTACCCACAAATAACATAAATAAATACAAAATGTAGTTTTGTCTCAAAAAGAGCAATATCCTAATGCCACTATTTGGCCCCAGTGACATATAACTTCTCTTAGCTTTATTTCCCATAGACCGTTCTATTTAAATGTTTTATTACACAGTTTCTTTTCTGAAAAGGTGCTTTTTCCTGGGTTTCCAGTATATTTTGTTGATATTTCTTTTGAAAGGATCTAACTTAAATCATCTCTAGTAGTCATCCAGTGAATGTTGTATTAGAAGATGGGCTTTTTCTGATTATTTTATTATTTTTAAAAGGTTTTATCTATTTATTTGAGAGTAAGAGAGAATGCACAACCAGCAAGGGGCAGGGAGGGGCAGAGGGAAAGGGAGAAGCAGGCTCCCACTGAGCAGGGAGCCCAACGTCCAGGACCCTGGGATGATGACCCCATCCAAAGACAGATATTTAACCAACGAAACCACCCAGGCACCCCAGTGCTGCTTCTAATTTAAATCTAATTTAACCTCCTAGATTGGTTCTAGAGATGTTGACAGAAGAGATGTTGGATTTTTAGAATCATGGGAATGCTTCTTCTCTCTGATACTTGTTTACATCTCTTTGAGTGAAAAGGAAGTTAGAAAGGGGCTGAATATACTCTGTGATCCAACTTGTTGATTATTAAAAAGTGAAATTTGAAACTAGTTTTAACTTCTGGAGGAATTACAAGATTTTTATCCAGTTTATGAGGTGTACCTTCATTTTTTTTTTATGTATGAGAACTTTAGGATGAATTTTTGTCTTTCAACATATACTGAACACCTACTATGTGCTTGGTATTATCTTGGGTGTAAATGAAGTAACGTTCATTTACTTCTCAGAGAAGCACTGGGTAGCTAGATAGGATTTAAACACCCAGTTGCTTAAGCTGAAAACCTTCTTCCTTGATCCCCTTACTGTCCTGTCCACACCCAGTCCATTTGGCTACCTTCCCCTAATAGCAAAATATACCCTGTTCCCTCTGTAACCTGTGAGCTGTCAGCAGCATTGGCTGCCTCCTCGCAGGCCTCCCTAATTCGCTTTTTTAAAAAACTTAAATTCAATTAATTAACATATAGTGTATTATTAGTTTTGGTAGAGTTCAGTGATTCATCAGTCTTATATAATACCCAGTGCTCATTGCATTTAATGTCCATCACCCAGTTACCCCATCCTCCCTCCTCCATGCCCTCCAGCAACTCTCAGTTTGTTTCCTATGATTAAGAGTCTTTTATGGTTTGTCTCCTTCTCTGATGTTCATCTTGTTTTGTTTTGACCCCTCTTCCCCTATGCTCCTTTGTTTTGTTTCTTAAATTCCACATATGAGTGAGATCATATGATAATTGTCTTTTTCTGATTGACTTATTTTGCTTGGCGTAATACCTTGTATTGATTGTATTGATAATAGATAATAATAGATGTATATGTATCTAAGGTATAGATAATAATAGATGTATATGTATCTAATGTATAGATAATAGATAATTGATAATAAAGTCTGATTGACTTTTTTGCTTGGCATAATACCTTATTCCATCCTTGTCAATGCAAATGCCAAGATTTCATTTTTTGATGGCTGAGAAGTATTCTGTTGTATATATATGCCACATACCCAGTAGTGCAAATACCCAGTAGTGCAGTTCCTGGGTCATAGGGTAGCTCTAATTTCAACTTCTCGAGGAACCTCCATACTGCTTTCCAGAGTGGCTGCACCATCTTGTATTCCCACCAACAGTGTAAGAGGGTTCCCCTTTCTCTGCATCATCGCCAAGATCTGTCTTTTCCTGATGTGTTCATTTTAGCCATTCTGACTGGTGGAGGCAGGATCTCATTGTGGTTTTGATTTGTATTTCCTGATGCCTGTGGTGTTGAGTAATTTTTCATGTGTCTGTTGGCCATTTGCATGTCTTCCATGGAGAAATGTCTACGCATGTCTTTTGCCCATTTGTTGATAGGATTATTTGTTCTTTGGATGTTGAGTTTGATAAGTTCTTTATAGATTTTGGATACTAGCCCTTTTTCTGATAGGACACTTGCAGATATCTTCCCCATTCTGTTGTAATCTTTTGGTCTTTGGGTTTTGTCAACTGTTTTCTTTGCTGTGCGAAAGCTTTTTATCTTGATGAAGTCCTGGCAGTTCATTTTTACCTATGTTTCCCTTGCCTTCAGAGACTTTTCTAGCAAGAAGTTGCTGTGGCAGAGGTTGAAGAGGTTGCTGCCTGTGTTGTCCTCTAGGATTTTGATGGATTCCTGTCTCACATTAGGTCTTCCATTCATTTTGAGTCTATTTTTGTGTGTGGTGTAAGGAAATGGCCCAGTTTCTGCATGTCCAATTTTCCCAACACCATTTGTTGAAGAGACTTCTTTCCATTGGACATTCTTTACTGCTTTATCAAAGATTCGTTGACCATAGAGTTGGGGGTCCATTTCTGGGTTTTCTGTTCTGTTCCATTGATCTATGTGTCTGCTTTTGTACCAGTATCATACTGTCTTGATGATTACAGCTTTGTAAGAGAGCTTGAAGTCTGGAATTGTGATGCTGCCAACTTTGGTTTTCTTTTTCAACATTCCTTTTGCTAGTTTCCTACAAATTTTAGGATTGTTTCAGCTCTGTGAAAAATGCTGAAGGTATTTTGATAGGGATTACACTGAATGTGTAAATTGCTTTGGGTAGTATAAACACTTTAACAATATTTGTTCTTCTAATCCATGAGCATGGAACATTTTTCCATTTCTTTGTGTCATCCTCAATTTCTTTCATGAGCGTTCTATAGTTGTCTGAGTATGGATTCTTTGCCACTTTGGTTAGGTTTATTTGTAGGTATCTTAGGGTTTTGGTACACTTGTAAATGGAATTGACTCCCTAATTTCTTGTCTTATTGTTAGTGTATATACATTTCTATGCATTGATTTTATATTCTATCACTTTGCTGAATTCCTGTATGAGCTCTAGCAATTTTGGGGTGGAGTCTTTTGGGTTTTCCACATAGAGTATCATGTCATCTGCAAAAAGTGAGAGTTTGACTTCTTTGCTGATTCAGATGCCTTTTATTTCTTTTTCTTGTCTGATTGCTGAGGCTGGGACTTCCCTGATTTCCCCCCCCGCTTTTTTAAACCTACTATAAGATTTATGATTTACACCTAAAACTAATACAATGTTATGTATCAATTATATCTCAATAAAACTACACGGGGGTGTGAGTATAGAGAGAAATAAGGGTTGACGTTAAATGCCCATGATTCAAGGCTTTAGGTAGAACTCTATAGCTGTGTGCTGTCCGGTATGGTTGCCATTAGCCACATGTGGTTATTGAGCACCTGAGATGTGGCTAGTTGAATTGAGATGTGTTGCCTACAGTGGAGTTCAAAGACTTAGCACAAAGATAAAGAATATGTTATTAATATGGGCGCCTGGGTGCTCAGTGGGTTAAAGCCGCTGCCTTCAGCTTGGGTCATGATCCCAGGGTCGTGGGATCAAGCCCCGCATCGGGCTCTCTGCTCTGCGGACAGCCTGCTTCCTCCTCTCTCTCTCTGCCTCTCTGCCTACTTGTGATCTCTGTCTATCAAACAAATAAATAAAATCTTAAAAAAAAAGAATATGTTATTAATAATTTTATATCAATTACATGTTGATACAATAATGTTTTAGAAATACTGGGTTAACTAAAACATTAAAACTTTAAATGATTTTATACATAGACTAAATATTATGTATGTATATAAATCTCCACATGGTAGCCAGGGTGATTTTTTTTTAACTTTTTGAGCTAATTTCAGATTCATATGCAGTTGTAAGAAACATTACTGAGATCCCATGTACCCTTTACTTAGTTTACCTTAGTAATAGATCTGAGCTCCCATGTCACCTGCTTAAGGCATCCTTGCTCAGATACAGGCTGCTCTCCCCACTTTCATTCACCTTTCGTATTACTCTACTTAATTTTTTTCATAAAATTTGCTAATGTCTGAAATTATCTTATTTATTTGCTTAGTTGCCTTCTGTCCAGTGGAAGGTAAGCTAAAGAGAATGGGAACCTTACCTGTTCCCTTCATTGCTTTATTTCTAGTGCCTAGAAAAGGACATGCACATGGTAGGCACTTGATAAATATTTCCGAAGTGACTGAACTTTATGGAGGCAGAAACTGAGTTTCAAAGTGATTGAGTAACGTAACTGTGGTCACACAGCTGGTACAGAGTGGAACCATGACCTGAAGTGATAGGCACAAAGGCCCTAAAGTAGAGTTGAGTTTGTCCTGTTCAAAGAACAGGTAGGACCTTGATGCTGGAGGATAGGCAAGGAGAGGGAGAGTGGTACAGTTTTAGACTAGAGAAATAGCCCAGGCCCAGGTCACCTCAGGCTTTATAGACCACGATGAGGAGAGTAGATCTCATTCTGAGTACAGTGCAGGAAGCTTCTAACAAGGCAATGCTATGAACACTGTGGTCCAGCTTAGCTCATGGGAGTTCTGGTCTAGAGTAAAACCCTGGTCTAGAGTAAAGCTTTCCTGTTCCTTGCTTTGCCCCCATGTGTATACGTTTCTCTTGGAGACCATTTCAGGAAAAGGACTCTGGTCTTGTCACCTTCAGAATATCACCCGTTAATCACATTGGTCCTCCCAATAAGGAGTTCAGGCAGAATGATGGATTTGCTGGGAGGGAAGGGAGGCTGCAGCTCATGCTGTCTTTTGGTTATGTTCAGGAGGAGGCTCCACATGACAGCCAGTGTACCCTGGCCTCTGGAGGTCCAGCTCATGCAGCTTGAAATTTTTTGGGATCACCCTTGGCTTTATGTTAGCACAGAAGATATTGTCAGCTCAAACATTCTGTATGGGGCGAAGCCTTTGGATCCAATTTTTACCTGACACAGCATTAAAAACAAGGGCAGGGGTGCCTGGGTGGCTCAGTGGGTTAAGCCTCTGCCTTCAGTTCAAGTCATGATCTCAGGGTCCCGGGATCGAGCCCCACATTGGGCTCTCTGCTCAGTGGGGAGCCTGCTTCCTCCTCTCTCTCTCTCTGCCTGGTTGTGATCTCTCTCTCTGCCAAATAAATAAATAAATAAATTCTTAAAAAAAAAATAAAAACAGGGGCAGTTCTTCAGAGAGCGAATGCAGAGCTGAGATGGAAGAAAGGTTTCCTCCTGCATCTGCTGCGAGGAACCGTGAGAAGCCCAAGAAAATAGTTAGCAAAGAAAGGTGTTCAAAGAGCTCAAAATCATTTAGAGAGATGCCTGCAAATTGAAAAGTAGTTGACTTCAAAATGGTCTTCTTCTACCTGCCTGGGAGAAGGACTCCAGAGGAGGTCAGCCAAGTGTGGCTGAGCCTGTTAAGGCTCACAGAGGAGCTGGTGCTTGGCCAACGTCCTGAAGGATGCGTAAAAATTAGGGAGAAAGGAGGAATGGTGTTTAGGTGGGTTGAGAGAGAGCAAGGTCAGGAGGCATCAGAGAAAAGAAGTAGCGGAGGCTAAGGAGGATCCGTCTGGCGGGAGCAGGTTCAAGAAGGGAGAGAGAGGGAAAGGATCTCATTGGAAGGAGACAGTGTGACTGTCTCTTGGTCACGAATGTCCAGCCTTTCTTCTGCTTGCGCAAATAACTCAGGATGGAGAGACGGACAGGTAGGTAGGTGCATGGGTGGGTGACTCTTCACTGAGGTATGATGAGAATAGCTGTCACTTCCAACAGCATCTGCTCTGTGCCAGGCTCTGTTCTAAGCAGCTTCCATATAGTAACCTGTTTTATACTTAAAACAGCCCTGGGATGCAGTTACTATTGCAATCCACATGTTACAGATGGGGAAACGGAGGCGTGGGGAAGGAGAGTGGCCTGCCTAAGGTCACAGTCTGTAGAGTAGAGTCTGTACTCCTAGCCTCTATTATGACCTCCCACTTAATGGGGGCCTGGTGGATTTTTTTTTCCCTCAACTTTGTATTATGACACACTTCAGACATACAGGAAAACAATTTTTTTTAAAGTGTAGTGAGCATCTGCATCAAATACCTAGATGAAACAGTGCTAACATTTTGGTGCATATGCTCTATTATAAGTGTGTGTGTTTCAACTTTTTAACTGGACTGTTCAGAGGTATGGTACCGGCATGACAGTTCACTCTGGAGTATAAAATGGCATCATCTTCCTTTCGTACGGTATTTACTTCCTTCTTTTTCCATGCGTTCTTGGACAATACATTGCCTCTAAAACCACATGAAAGTACACTGTTACAAGTGAAAAGGAGTAAGTTCTAGGCTCATCATTATAAATAGGTTTTCTGCTTACATGAATGTCTTGGTATTTGCAAGTCAGGCGTGGTAGTGGCAATTTTGTTTCTGGAAGACTGCCTCGCAGTGGCAATTTTGTTTCTGGAAGACTGCCTCGCAGTTTGCTGGACATTTAGTGCCCTGGTCCCCACCTACTAAATACCCATTCGAGTGAGTAGGTAATCAAATACTGTGAAACCAAGAATGCCCTTTCCCCGCTCCCCTCTTCCAGAAAGCCCTCTAGTGACTATGCCTGAGAACATTGACCTAATTGGTCCTAATGATGGGGCTGTAGGTTAAATTAAAAGAAAATATATGCTCCCAGAACCCGTACTGTAATGACTCAGTGTTGAAGTAATGAAAGTGGTGAAACTTACCTGTAATGTTCCTTTTGTTATATTATCGTGTATGTTCCAGATTTGTATACATACATTCATTTAGTCCATTATGTCCCCCATTGCCACCACTACCACTCTGTTCCAGAACGGCTGTATGATAGTTCTTGATTTATTTAACCAGTTAAGTGTGTCTCCTCATGTATTGACCTGAATCGACTAGGAAATATCTGTAATTATTTTTTTTTAAGATTTTATTTATTTATTTGACAGACAGAGATCACAAGCAGGCAGAGAGGCAGGCAGAGAGAGGAGGAAGCAGGCTCCCTGTTGAGCAGAGAGCCCGATGCGGGGGCTCGATCCCAGGACCCTGGGATCATGACCTGAGCCGAGAGCAGAGGCTTTAACCCACTGAGCCATCCAGGTGCCCCGAAATATCTGTAATTCTTGTGCTTTTCTGTGTAAAAGGACTTGAAGCAGACTGAGGGCCCACTCGGTTTTCTTCTCCAGCTTTATTTTCCTGGTTTTGCTAGAGATGCGGAAGGATTTAATCTCAACCGAATTGCTTCCTGGACTCCACCGTCTCTTTACTTTTCACTGTTGCCTGTCAAAGTCCCATTTGTCAGGCTTATCTCAAATGCCATCTTGTTCATGGATCTTCCTTAGAACCCTGCGTCAGGATATAATCTAAACCTCATAATACCTTCTTGCTGGTGACAGTAACCACAGGCTGCTTGTGTTACATTTGTGTGTTTCCCTTACCTTCTGTATATATTTCAGTAATAATTCCCCAGGCAGCTTGTATGTGGCAGACCTTATTCAAGGTTCTAGAAATAGAGATGAATCTCCTATAGATAATCCCATTTCCTTCTTGCTTTTTTGGTAATTGGAGGAGCCTCTGATTCCCTTGTATCCTTCGTGATACCTGGTACACTGCTTTGCACATGGTGATGCCTATGTATTTCTGAATTGAGTTTGGGATACAGGGAAATAAGCACTTCCAAGTCAGATCTGAGTTAAAATCATGGCGCTGCCACTATGCAGCCTGAGTAAATCACTTAACTCCTGTGAACTCCAGGTTTTTGTATCTATAAAACGCTGATAATAAGGGCCATCTTACAGGATTGTTGCAAGTTTAAAGATGAATTGTGTGAAGTTCCAGGGACAGGTTAGCACAAAATAGGTGCTTATTCAGTGGTAGCTCTTGTAAGGGAGGCTCAGTCATTCCTTTAGGTCAGTTGAGTGAGCAGTAGAAGTATTTAAGATCTTAATAATCTTAAAGGAAATGCTTACTTAGTCTTGGGACTTCTCCAGGAAGAAGCAGGCCCTAGAGAAGGTCTGACCAATCGCTGATTAACTGTTCCCTTTTTAGAGTCAGTGATCTGAGTCTCTGTTTTGGAACTACTTATATAATGTATACCACCTGTTATTTGTGTATTTTTAGCAGTGGGAGTCGGGTAATCCTAATCCTGTCTGTAAAAGAGCAAACTGTTTACCAGAAGCAGAGCTTTTTTCTTAACACTGACTCACACTGACTCATCCTTTTCATTTTCCTTCCCACCGCTCATAACAACCTTGCAAGGGAGAGAATTTTTAGGGAAATCAGTTGGGTTACTTTTTTTTTTTTTTTAAACTTTCCAAAGTTGAAAGCTTGACGGTGTCATGTCATTAATTCCATCTCAGGAAGGCTGTCCTGGAATGGCCACAATGACCAGAACCATGTAGCTGGACATCTCACATAAAACCTTGTCTAGACAAACCAATTCTCTTGGCTGGGAGATTAGACAAGTGCTTGAAATGTACATGTTAATTGACTAAACACATGTTGGCCCCTTAACTCGGATTCTGTTGAATAGAAAATGTCTTCTTCTGAGATAGAAAACCTGAACAGAATTAGAGCCAGAGCTATGATATCTTCGCAGTTGGCTTTGAGATGACAACAGAATTCAGGCAGTGCATTATAGCCAGCACAATGGGGAAAGAAGGTTGCAGATCAGGATGACTAATACCCTCGTGCCTTCCTTTTGATGAAGTCTTAGAATATAAGTAAGGTTTGGTGGGGTGAGGTACAGAGCCAATGACCAAGAAAGGATTCTTGAGACATCTTTGGTGCAAAATGGTGGTTTATTAAAGCATGGGGACAGGACCCGTGGGCAGAAAGAGCTGCTGTCCCGGGGCTGTGAGGAACGGTCCATTATATACTTGCAAGTTGGGGAGGGGTTAGGGACGGCGTAAGTCTCTGAGGAATTTTGGCAGCAAGGTTTCCAGGACCTTGAGGGGCTAGCTATTATTGGGAAAAAGGTTATTTATTAATGGTAATAATAAATGGTTGTTAGACTCTTTAGATGTATATCAGTGGGCCATATGCTCGGGAATGATTGTCAACACGAATCTTGGAGGGTTTAGAGATAAAGGAAGTTTCCAAAGGAATTGTTGAAGTAGACTTACAGGATCCTGGTTGGGGGTAGGGTTTGGTCAGACTACGATTGCCCTTTGCCCTTAGCAAAGTGTTAAGGGGGAGGCAGTTGAGTCCCTAGAGGAATGTCACTCTGCCTGTTTTAAGGGCTTGTCAGTGGGTAAGGAAATTTAGTAATTTTTCTTCTGCCTCTGTTTCCCACATCACTTTGATATTCAATAAGTGAATATTTACTGATCATCTGTGATATGGTAGGCACTAGTGCTGTAACAGTGAATAACAAAGACACGGAGCACGGTGCCTGGGTGGCTCAGTTGGTTAAGCGGCT
>RCUC01164811.1:0-48668 GCA_003697995.1 Taxidea taxus jeffersonii
AAACTCAAGCCAACTACACACTGAGCAAGGAGCCCGATTCGGCACTCAGTCTCAGGACCTTGAGCTCACAACCTGAGCTAAAACCAAGAGTTGGATGCTTAACCAACTGTGCCATCCAGGCACCCCTGTTTTATACTTTATGTTTTATAATTTGGACACCTGCATCCTTTGTAGGAAAAAAAATAAACCAAAACTATGGAAGATATTGAACGGGCAGAAGAGATTTCTAGATATCCTTTTAAGACAATGCTGGAGCCTCTGGAGATACCTTTGGTCTTAAGGGGCTTTTAGGATTTGTCTTGACTAGGCTGTCTTATAACTCTTTAGAGATAGAAGTTGACTTGTTGAACACAAATTGTAAGCAAATCATTCCTGTCCATAAAAATGTACAATTTAATTACTACTCTGTGGATGCTGACTGATTTTGTCCATTTTGCATCCCTTTGTAAATTCATTTCAGCATTCCTTTCCCAACCATACATGTGTAGCACCTTGAGTTTTCTGTCTTTTGAAAATAAACTTTAAATTTCATAGTAGATTTAGATTTGTAGAAAAGATGCAAAAATAGTATAGAGTTCTTATATACTCCTCACCCAATTCCCCCTTTATTCACATCTCAAATTACTATAGTATGTTTGTCACAACTAGGGAAACAGTGCTGATATGTTCATTAAATTCTATCCTTTTTTCAAATTTCTTTAGTTTTTCCACTAAATCCTTTTTCTGGAATCTATCCAGGATACCACATTACATTTAGTTACATGTTTCCTCAGGCTGTGGCTGTTTCTCAGATTTTTCTTGTTTTTAATGACCTTGGCAGTTTTGGAGAACACTGGTCAGCTACATTGTAGGATGTCCCTCCCTCTATGGGAATTTGGTATTTCCTCATGATTAGACCAAGGTTATGGGTTTTTGAAGAAGGATCACAGAGGTGAAGTGCCATTCTTATTACATCATATCAAGGGTACATGTTGACAACATGTCTTCTTTGCTGATGATATTAACCTTGATATTAACCTTGATTAACTAGTATAAAGTTAAACCTTCCTTCCCCTTCCATAATATACTCTTTGGAAGCAAATTCCTTAACACAGCCCATACTCAAGGGGTATCACTATACACATTTTTGAGTGGGGGGTATCTGCATTAATTATTTGAAATTCTTCATACAGGAGATTTGAGCCCTCTTTTGAGCCTCACTGTTTTTTTCTTTACTCAGTTAAATATTAATGAAATAAAAATCTTTGACACATGTTGATTTTATATTTGTAGGAGAGTTGCAACTTTATTCATTTAAAACTTATCCTCTCATATTCCCCTCCCAAAAAATGTTGTGGAAATTATCTTTTATATAGTTCTTTGACATCCATGAGTAAATGCCATACACATTATTTTGAAAAGAAGATGCAGAATATTATTTATAGTCAAAGAAAAAAACAAGCTTTTTAAAATTAAAAATATACATTTTTTTTTTTAATCACACTAACTGTCAGTCAGGGTCCCATCAGGAATCGAATACATTCTAAATAGGATGACCTGGGAAAGTATTATTTACAAAGGGACTATTTGCAAAGGTGTGGATGTAGGGGAAACACAGGGGTAGTATAGTAACCCAAGGCATGGTAGCAGCTGATATGTTTGTTACCCACCCCCTGGCCTGAAGGGAGAAAGGGAGGGAGTCTGGAATTAAGAGGTAGAGACTTACACAGACCCTTAAGAGAAGGAGTTGACTTTCTTCCAAGAAGCTCAGCCAACTCCAATTGACCCTTTTGGGAGACAGGGAAATAAATACCTGACCCCATTTTCTATCTTCCTTGCATTTCCTGCCAGAGCTTCCCATTGGCAAACCTCTACCAGAAGCTAGGAAGCAGGAGACCTGTTGCTGACCCAGGCTCTGGGGCAGAAGACAGGGTGGAGAATGCTTTAATGTGGATCTGGAAGGAAGCAAAAGGCCCCAAGCTCACTGACTGAGGAAGATGTTTTAAAGGCCACAATGGGGACTCTTTTGTCATCTTTTTGTTGGAAGATGACAGCTAGGGAGACAGAGATAGCTGAGTTAACATTTCTAATGAAGCTCCTTAATTTCTCTAAGAGTTGAGAGAAGTGAAGTTAGACTTTGTGAATTATCAGTGTGAGATGAACCCAGGTCCTTGCATTACAGCTCCGCCCAACCCCACTGTCACCCCTGTCCCTTTTTCCCAGTCATTGGAGGTATGGGTAAGACCTCAGGGAAGAAATATTTTTTTAAAGGTTATTTATTTATTTATTTGACAGACAGAGAACACAAGTAGGAGAGAGGCAGGCAGGGGGGGCGGGTAGCAGGCTCCCCACTGAGCAGAGAGCCTGATTTGGGGCTCAATCCCAGGACCCTGGGATCATGATCTGAGCCGAAGGCAGAGGCTTTAACCCACTGAGCTACCCAGGCACTCCTAGGGGAGAAATTTTGCTGGGATCCTTGCCTTGGTGAAAATGCCATCTACACAGCCCAACTTGCATGGCAGAAAGAGATGGAGCTGCTGCTTCCAAGGGGTCTTACAGAATTGGATAAGAGGTATGTTATAGAAGACCATTAAAGACCCAAGTCCTTAGAGCTCTTTTGGAATCCTTTGCACCTTGAGGGAAGGGACTTGGAATCAGATCTGATTTGATATAGAAAAAAATAATGAACCACGTTATTCTAACTAAATAAAGTTGATACTAACTCCTACAGGAAGTGAATAAATAATAGACATTTCTACAAGGAATTGTTCATATATACCTAAATCTTCAATTGCATTTGCTTGAGATGGAAGAGGGAAAGCTAGTGCTCTCCGAGGCAGCTCGCTGTTTGTTCCTTTAGACAAGTGAAAGAAATACTATAGATTCTTAGTTTGCTTAAGGAAGAACATTCTAAAAACCTCACAAATAGAATTCTAACTCCAGAATTAATTTATAAGTGCATGCATGTATTTATCCAATTGTTTATAAGCATTTATCTATCATGTTAAATACCAAGTTAGGTACTAGAAATACATGAGGAGTTAGATGAAGGTTTTACTCTCAGGGAACTCAGAATTTAGTAAAGTGACAAGGAAAATGATGGGGGAGCATTAGAAAAACTGTTTCTCTTTCTACCAGTGTGTTCTTTCCCTCCCAGTAGGGGAAAGACAGGACTTGGAAGGAAAACCACCTCCTGGAAACCCCGAGTTAAACTAAACTGGGGTGACTGGCCTTAACTGGAAGGAAGATAAGGTCTTTGACCCAAACAATTTGGCATAAACTGGATTTTCTGGGCCATATAACAACTAGGCAACTTTTTTCTTAGTCACCAACTGACTCTTCAGAATACCTTTTCCTATACGGGAATTATGCGAACTTCACTGTCTCCAAAGTACACTCCAGGCTTGACCTCCAACTCAGAAGTTTTCCTGCCTTTAGGCCACAATCCAAAGTCTAATACTCTTTTTTTTTTTTAATATTTTATTTATTTATTTGAGAGAGAGTGTGTACTCAGGGAGGGGGAGGTGAGAGGGGACAGAAAGAGAAGCAGGCTTCCCACTGACCAAGGAGCCCAGTGTGGGGGATGCGGGATGTGGGGCTCCATCCCAGGATCCTGGGATCATGACCTGAGCTGAAGGCAGAGACTTAACTGACTGAGACACCCAGCTGCCCCCCAAAGTCTAGGATTCTAAGTACTGTGTTTAGGTGCACTCTGCTGGGTGTGAAGCTGATTAAAGTAATTCCCATTTACTTGTGAATGAAATGTAACCTTCTTAAAAGGTATATTTGCATTTTAATGGCAGTCCCTTAACACAAATTAATCTCTAATTAGTAGAATGTGTGAGAGTTACTTTTTTTGTGGGAAGAAGGTGGTGGAATTACTCCTTAATTGTCCAAATTTTAAAGAGCTGCTACTCTCAGAGCCTTTGGATTCTCACCTCCCAGACACCACTCAGCACGATGCAATTTTGTTTCTCTCCGTGAAGCTAATCATTTTGAATAGCTTTTTTGGTTAATTTCAACGGACACCATCATCTTTTGAATAGTTTTTATATTTGGGGAAATTGATACATTATGAGCATCCTTTTCCCTCTCAGGTGGAAATCAGAACTCCACTCCCCAGCCTGCATGGTAGCTAGGATGCAGGCAAGCCAAATAGATACCTTCACGCAAGATTAAACTTGGAAGTGAGTAATGTGAATAAGCAGGCTCTGCATAGGGCTTCCGTGTTCCTCATGGTGGTGTTGGCAGAGCTCTTGGGCACAGGACAGTTCAAGACTTGCTGCAGATGTGGCACTGGTGTCAGCAACAGTTACAGTAAAATCAAGTTGCTGGTGCTCAAAGCTGAATGGGAGCAGTAGCAGAAGCTGCTGCTACTTACTGAAGGAGAGAACACCAACCAGCAATCAGATACCTGGGTGACTCAGTGGGTTAAGCGGCTGCCTTCAGCTCAGGTCATGATCCCAGCGTCCTGAGATCGAGTCCCACATCGGGCTCCTTGCTCAGCAAGGAGCCTGCTTCTCCCTCTGCCTCTGCCTGCCACTTTGTCTGCCTGTGCTCGCTCCTGCTCTCTCTCTGACAAATAAATAAATAAAAATTCTTTAAAAAAAAAAAAAAAAAAGAAAGTCTTCATCTACCCAAAGATTTTTGTTCCTCCTATTCAAAGAGAGAGAGACCAAGCCCCCAGATGCCAGGGAGACAGTGATGCCAAGGCAGTAGCAGCATTTCTAGGGCATCAAACTATCATTGCTTCTCTTAAAAAAAATTAGTAATGAAGGTTAATTTTCCTTCCTTTCTGTAACCCCTTGAAATTAATATCACCCATTCTGGGGACTTCTGATTAGGATATATGCCTGTGTCTTGGAATGGGTTGTGCAAAGCCATTTGGAATATTTAGGGACTGAGTGTGTATTTTGGCTTAAATGTCTGCATTCTGTATCAGTTCAACCAGAGAGCTAGACCTATCTATTGATTAATATCTATTGACTGATATATAGAACTAATGCGCTAAATTATGAAACGTAATTATGTCAGTGACACTATGTGATCCTACATAACTTAGATGCTACAAGGTATTGCAAGAACTTGAACTGAAACTTGAAAACCAGGGAAGACAAATTAGTATTGTTATGGCTATTCTAAAATTAAATACATTATGACATTACCCAGGTAGATTATTTTTTTTTAATTTAAAAATTTTTAAAAATTAACATATAATGTGTTATTTGTTTCAGAGGTACAGGTCTGTGAAGCCAGGTAGATTTTTAAACATTTATAATTATCTTAGTCACATATTTCTGAGACAGTTCAATCTATAGGTTTTGAAGAGAGACATTTAAGATATCTTTACATTGAAAATGTTATAGTATAAATTCTTTGTACTTTAACATGGATAGGAAAAAATCAGTGTTTTGTCATCCCCATGTTAAATTTTGTCCAAAGCAATTAAATCATTTAGGTGCTATGTAAATAAAAATGGATCTTAGTCCAAATGTCTATTTGCTAGAAGATTTTGTGACAGAAAAGTCAGATCAGTAGACACTATTGCTATTTAGAAATTGATATTCCTGTAGCCTCAAAAATCAGAGGTTGAGAATCACATTTGCACCATTTCACACCAACTGGGATGGCTGTAATTGAAAAAAAAAAAAAAGGAAAATAATGAGTGTGGGTAAGGGTGTGGAGAAAGTGGAAATTGCACATGCTGGTGGGAATGTAACATAGTACAACTGCTGTGGAAAAGTGTGGCTGGCTCCTCAAAAATCCAAACATAAAATTGCCATATGACCCAGTAATTCAAAATAATTCAAAATAATTGAAAACAAGGACTCAAACACATGCTTGTGTATCAGTGTTCACAGTAGCATTATTCACAATAGCTGAAGGTAGAAACAATCCAAATGTCCCTTAACAGAAGAATGGACAAACAAAACACACAGTGGAATAAACATACAATGGACTATTATTTAACCATAAAGAATAAAGTTCTGGTATGGGTTACAACATGGCTGAACCTTGAAAACGTCATGTTAATTGAAGTAGGCCAGACACAAAGTAAGAAATATATGCAACCACTTCCATGGAATATCTAGAATAGCAAATTCAGAGACTGAAAGTAGATTGGAAGTTATAAGGGGTTGTGGGGAGGGGGAAATGAGGAATTATTAGTTAATCGCTGCAATGAACTAATCTCTTTGGGGTAATAAAAATTTTTGGAAATGGTAGTGGCTGCAAAACACTGTGAATGTAGTTAATGCCACTGAAGTGTACATTTTACAATAGTGAAAATGGCAAATTTTATGTTATATATATTTTACCACAATAAAAACAGAGTAAGAATAATTATATTTGCAACATCACCCATTGCTTGCTTTCATACAGCCCTTTTCATAGTCATAGATCTAACCATGGTACAGCCTAGATGTCCTTCTAATACAGGGATTATATTCTATAAAAGCAGAGGGTATATCTCTGATGGTGTAATTGATTAAGGGTCCATTGTTTCCTCTGGGGTCCAAAATTTAAACGTAGGCTTCTGAATTTAGGTTTTGTGTCCTTTCTGCCAAAAATTCCTCACTGAATGTTGACTCAAACAGAGCAAGAATGGACTTCTTGAAAACATTTTTGAAGTTCTCCCCAGTAAACAGATAGAGAGTAGGAGAAAAGAGAGCATTGAAAGAAATGGTTATCACTGTAAGTAGCTGAGTCACCTGTAAAAGTACTGATTGATCCTTAGTGAGAAGTAAGCCCTGGTGTACATGGTAGGGCATCCAGCACACAAAGAAAGAGAGAATGGCAGTCACCATGACTTTGAACGGCTTATTAGATTTAAACAGGCTCCTCTCTTTCATCTTGTTGGCTACTCTTTTGTAACAAAGGGTGATGATAAGGAAAGGCAGAAGGAAGCCCAGCAAGAAGCGGCTGATGAAACAGGCTACATGAATCCTTTTCCCTAATGTCTGCATCTTTTTGCTTTCCCAGTTAGGAGATGCAGCGTAGTTATTTTGGCAGGTCACTCTTCCTTTATGGTCATCCTGTGTCTCTCTGAAAACCAAATAGGGCATAGCGAGGGCAGTGGCAGAGAGCCAGATTCCCAGGATGATGCCGGTAGCCCAGCGTGGGGTTCGGTGCAGCTGTGACCACACCGGGTGAAGAGTGAGAAGGTAACGGTCAATGCTGATGGCCGAGAGGAAGAAGATAGAGGCGAACATCCCTGCTGACAAAGTGGCGTTGAAGACCTTGCACATGGCAGTTCCAAAGCTCCAGTGATTGTCCTGAAGGTAGGTGGTGGCTATAAATGGTAGAATCAATGTTGAAATAAAATAGGAGAGAATGAGATGAAAAAATAAGAGCGTATTGACAGTATTTTTCATCTTGAATTTAAGCACCCACAGGTAGAGACCATTGGTGATGGTACCAATTATAACTGATGTGCACAGCAGAAAGGCAATGATCACGTTCGAGGCAGGAACTGGAAAGTGAGTGCTGTTTCTTACTAAAGTAGAGACACTGAGCAAATCAGTAAAGTTGACCAGATCCATAATTACCTATAGAGAGAGAAACAGAAAACGACCACAAAAAAGAAGCAAAAAAAAAAAAAGGTTAAATATAGAAATATAAACAGTGGGGTGCCTGGGTGGCTCAGTGGGTTAAGCCTCTGCCTTCGGCTCAGGTCATGATCTCAGGGTCCTGGGATCGAGTCCCGCATTGGGCTCTCTGCTTGGCAGGGAGCCTGCTTCCTCCTCTCTCTCTCTGCCTGCCTCTCTGCCTACTTGTGATTTCTCTCTGTCAAATAAATAAATATCTTATCAAATAAATAAAATAAATAAAATAAATAAAAATAAAATGTCAAATAAATAAAAATCTTAAAAAAAAAAAGGAAAGAAATATAAACAGTAATTTTTGCATAGTAAGGGTCGAAATGACACTATTTTTAAAAAGGCAAACATAGGGTGCCCTGGCTTAATTGGTAGAACATGTGACTCTTTAATTGAGGGTCTTGAGTTCAAGACCCACATTGGGTGTGGAGGCTACTTAAAAAAAAATTATTAAATGACAAACATAATATTTCCACAATAATACAAATCAGATATTTTCCTGAGCTTTATATTTTTATTTTGTATGAAGAATTAAGATCAGATTAATTTGAACGTCCAAAATAGAGACACTACAGATGAAATTAATGTGAAAGAGAAATAAAGTTTGGGATATTTTGACTTGAAGTAATGAGCTCAGGTAGCCAAACATCTTCTATTTAGAAATGAACCAACTCTGACCCTCCTTCATAGTCCTAACTTCTTGAATAAGGCAATGTAGGATCAGTGTTACCTGACTAAGTCTTGGTCAGGGCAAATGTTGCTAATGAAATTGAGTAACAAAATTAACAACTGCTTCAAATCAGTAATCATTCAGAGCTATAATTAGTTTTATCCCATAAGCTAATTATTATATGTAGTAAATACTAGTATTTTAACAGTCAGCATGTGATAAGAACCGATATTCACTTGGGAGCCCTAGGCTAGAGCTCCATAAGAGGGTGACATGTTGGGGCGCCTGGGTGGCTCAGTCAGTTAAGGATATGACTCTTGATTTTGGCTCAGGTCATGATCTCAGGGTCATGAGATCAAGCCCCACCTCGGGCTCTACTCTGGGCTTGGAGAGGTTGTTTAAGATTCTCTCTCTCCCTCTGCTCCCTCACCCCAAAAAAGATTGTAAAGTGCCTTGAAAATCATCAAAGAGGAGCATATGCTATTGAGTATAGTGGTAGTTCTTACTTGGGGAAGGAAAAGAGGGAGAGAGGTCAAGGAATTGATATTATTTATCTAATACTTTTTATATGCCAAGAGCTTTATAAAAAAGTCATTTCTTTTTTTCCTCATAAAGACAAATATGTAAACAGAAGAGAAAGTGAGGCTTACAGGGGTTAAATTTCTTATTTATCAACATTTCCCACTGTGCCTCCATTGTGGCAGGTGGGGAACCCCACCAGTGTTTTGTTTTTGTTTTTTTAAGATTTTATTTATTTATTTACTAGAGAGAGAGGGAGCGAGAGAGCACGAGCTCAGGCAGACAGAGTGGTAGGCAGAGGCAGAGCGAGAAGCAGGCTCCCCGCCGAGCAAAGAGCCCGATGTGGGACTCGATCCCAGGATGCCGGGATCATGACCTGAGCTGAAGGCAGCCACTTAACCAACTGAGCCATCCAGGCATCCCCCTCACCAGTGTTTTATGTGACTTCTTTGAAAACTGGTAGTTCATGTATAGTGTTTTGATAATGCTCCATGAATCAGAGTATTTGATGATCCAAGCTAGCCCATTTCTTGGAAAATGATTCCTATAGTATTGAAAATATGAACCTGAGAATGTTTTGGGAAATAGCTATTATATATAACAGTCATATCAACAAATTGGTTTTTGATAAATTGGATAAATTGCTTTAATGGAAATTGCTAATGATTTTTTTTCACTAAGCAAAAACACCTTAATATATGGAGAGAAGAAATAAAAGAATTGCTATTAAAACCACAATTATTTTAAGTTAATTCTGCCTTCTAAGGAAGTTGCAAAATTTTTCTCCAAAGTAGAAAAATGGTCCTCTTTAGGAAAATACCTTAGTAGTCTGCTTTGAATAAAAAGCGAAGTCTAAGCACATGGAAGGGGTGGCAATGGTGAATGGAAGAGTGTGAACCTGCTAAAGAGGCTGTGTGAAGGCCCTGGGGCCGTGAGTAGAGGGAGGAGGGGTTTGGTTTCAGAGAGTGAGGGACAGGAAAAACACTGCGGGAGGTTAGGAGGCTTGAGGAGGAGAAGAGCTCAATGAGATATTCCGAGAAGCAGAAATGACGCAGAGGATTTAAAATGAGGAATTGTCTAATATTCAATTTTAATCCATTTGCTATGCTTTGACATGGTGTAATGTCCCTTCCCTTCAATCACAACTGTCTTGTATTGGTGGTTGCCTCGGGGAATCGAAGGAAAAGAGCTTGTGTTCCTGATTCGGGATGCAGTGGGATGGAGAGAACAGACCAGCAGCAGGAGGTAAGATGTAAATGAGATGATGAATATGGTGGAAACCGGAGACACCCTGGAATATGAGTAGAGAAGGAGAAACAAAATCACATGGTGAATTTCTGATGCTGTGTGTGGATAGCCTTTGTGTGTCTGTCTGTGCATGTATATCTGGGTCTGTGTGATGTATCTTTGGTTTGTCTCTATTTGTGGTGTATTTGTCTGTGTGTATGTGGATATATAGACTTGTGTGTGTCTCTGTGGTGTGTGTTTGAATCTGTGGGGTATGCATGGAGGGGGATGTGTGTGTGTGTGTGTATCTGTGGTGCCTCTCTGTGTGTATCTGTGTGTGGCCTCTGTGTGTAGGGCGGACAATGCCTGCAGTCTGTGTGTATTTATCTGTGTAGTGTGTGTTTATGTGGTGTTTGTATGTCTGCAGTGTGTGTGTGTGTGTGTGTGTGTGTGTGTGTGTGTGTGTGCATGCGCATGTGGTCTTTTGGTGTATGTGCATATAAAACACTGGATAGCTGAATTACAGGGAAGTGTTTGTTTTGCTTTGCTTTGTTTTTCAACAGTTGTGTGGCTGAGCTCTAGAAAGGCATCTGAAAGTAATGTGGGGCTTGAACAAAAGCAACACGGGTAGTGGTTCTGAGTAGAATATAAAGTTTCCTAGGAGCTTTGATGTATTGCACAATAACCAGGAGATTTCTTCATTCTTAAAGAGCTTTTAACATGGTCTTAAAGTGTTTGAGTATAAATTAGTGGAGCAGAACCTGGGCTCTGGAGTCCCATAGAACTGGGTTTCCATTCTCTCTCTACCACTTACCAGTTCTGTGGACTCTAAATTCTGAGCCCCTTTCACTTTCTAAAACACAGTGAGTGTTTATGAGGATGGAATGGACATAGTGTTTATGAAACACTTAGCTCCCTTCATGGCACACATTAAAAACACTTAATAACTTTTTACCTATTATTTTGCTCAACTTGTTATTTGAAGGCTAGCAAGTACTTCATTTTGCCCTTTTTAAAAAAAAATTTATTTATTTGACAGACAGAGATCACAAGCAGTCAGAGAGGTAGGCAGAGAGAGGAAGGGAAGCAGGCCCCCTGCTGAGCAGAGAGCCTGATGCGAGGCCTCGATCTCAGGACCCTGGGATCATGACCTGAGCTGAAGGCAGAGGCTTTCACCCACTGAGCCACCTGGGTGCCCTCATTTTGCCTTTTTAATACTGCAGGCCACATGACCACTACAGTCCTTTCCTCCTCAAAATCTCCCTACTTAATATCAGAGGATCAACAGTAAATTCTGAAAAAAATCTAAATGTTCATCTATTGGGGCAGAAGTTCTCAGATTTGGAGTTATTTTGAGGCCTTGCTATAGTGTTACCTTTGGCACAGAGTCTTTCAGGTAGACCCCTCCCCTACTCCTTGGGAACACTGTGCTCCTGTGGGGGTGGGCAGAAGAACCTCCGGCAGCTGATGTGTTAATTTAGAAACTTCATTGTAATGTAGTAGTATAGTGGTATGTTCTTTTCTTCCTTTTTTTTTTTTAATATTTTATTTACTTACTTGACAGAGAGAGAGAGCACAAGCAGGGAGAGAGGCAGGGAGAGGGAGAGGGAGAAGCAGACTCCTCACTGAGCAAGGAACCCAATGTAGGACTCGATCCCACAACCATGGGATCATGACCTGAGCCAAAGGTAAACGCTCAACTGCCCGAGCCACCCAGATGCTCCCGTTCTTTCCCAACTTTTCTACTAAAGCTCTAAAAACTTTCCCAGGAATTAAACAAATTCATTGAATGTTCTCCCAAACAGTGTGTTCGTCATTAGCAATGACCTATCCCATTTAATGCAAAGCATTTAATTAAAAAAACATAGCACTGGCCTTCCCCCAAATGTACTTTTCCTTTATAATGCTCAAATCTGAAGATTTTTGATACATATTGGAGGTCATAGGGTCTGTAGGCCCTATATCTGGATTTCCTATTGAGTTTGTTGCTGTGGTAGGTATAGTCTCCCCCTCACTGCCCACCACGGGGACTAGAACACCATACACTTATTTCCCCGAATTTCTTTGCAGCAAATGATTCACTTTTTTTTTTAAATTAAATTTTTAAAAAATTTTTAATAAACATATAATGTATTTTTATCCCCAGGGGCACAGGTCTGTGAATCGCCAGGTTTACACATTTCACAGCACTCACCATAGCACATACCCTCCCCAATGTCCATAACCCCACCACCCTCTCCTGACCCCCTTTCCCCCCAGCAACCCTCAGTTTCTTTTGTGAAATTAAAAGTCTCTTATGAGTGATTCACTTTTAATCATCAAAGGTTACATGTGATTCAGTGAATCATAAGGCAATGCCACCTGTGTAGTTTCTGGGGTTGGAAAGCTGATATGGAGTAAGCCTGGAGGGTTTATTCAGATGATAGCACCAGGATAAAGCCTGCTGGCCAAGGGAATCTTACCTTGGAATTATATCTGCATGTCAGGTGGTCTTACGTGGGCCAGAGTGACTCTAGGACAATAGTCTTCTCTCCAGGGACAGAAACAAAAATCAGTGACACTTTGACTTCATTTCATCTGCCTTTCTCCTTGCTGATCCTATCCCCCAACTTTGAGCCTACTATTTAAATATTCCGTGATGTCTTCTGGCTCTTTCCCAGTTCCTTTTTCTGTGAAATGTATCTTAAGAGGAAGGTAGAGAAAGGACTACTTCTTCAAATCATTTCTCCATTTTAAGAAGAGATTTTAAAAATTCCATAAACAGAGTCATTCTATGTAAGGTTGATAAGCTTGTTGCAAGTATTAAGACACTGATAAGAAATGACCTTCTCATATGTGGTCGTCCCCCCAGGCACCCCCTCGGCCTTGAGTGGAGCGTGGTTGTTAGCATATGGAGCATGGTGCTGGGTGGGTAGGGAAGTGGTAAATATCTAGCATGGGAAAAAAAAAGTGAATATGGAAACGAGTTACCTAATCCCACTGGAGTGAAATGGTCAGGAAGAGAAACAAGCACTGAGTTTCACATTAAAATGAAATGTGTGAAGATAAGGCAAAGATTAATATTATTTAGTTGAGAAAGATGCAGACTTTTATCTCTCGTTTGGATCTGTACAATTGTTGAGAATGGCTGGAAAGAATACAGAGTTGGGTACCGTATCATGGAAATCTCTATAAGGAAATCCTGCAGCGCAGGTAATATATTTATAAACCGAGTCCTTGCATTTCCTGTTTTTGTCTCCCCAGTCCATCTTGACATTTTTTAGGATTAGCTTCTCTGCTGACCTTAGTGTCTTGATTTCTTTCCTGCTCAGTTTCCTTTTGATCTCTGTACTACCAGTAGAGAAAAAGACATCAAAACCTCTGTGTGGCTTCAGTGTTGAAGCCCAGGAATCAGTTACCTACTTGGTGTTAGAATCTTTTTTTTTTTTTTTAAGATTTTATTTATTTGATAGGGAGAGACACAGTGAGAGAGGGAACACAGGCAGGAGGAGTGGGAAAGTCAGAAGCAGGCTTCCCACCGAGCAGGGAGCCCGATGCGGGGCTCGATCCCAGGACCCTGGGATAATGACCTGAGCCGAAGGCAGACGCTTAACGACTGAGCACCCAGGCGCCCTGGTGTTAGAATCTTTTTAAAGCTTTCATGGCTACTCTAACCTTATTAGAAATAGGCTTAAATTTTAGTTCTTTTTTTTTTTTTTTTAAGATTTTATTTATTTATTTGTCAGAGAGAGAGGGAGAGAGAGCGAAGGAGCACAGGCAGACAGAGAGGCAGACAGAGGCAGACAGAGGCAGACAGAGGCATAGGGAGAAGCAGGCTCCCTGCTGAGCAAGGAGCCCATTGTGGGACTCGATCCCAGGATGTTGGGATCATGACCTGAGCCAAAGGCAGCTGCTTAACCAACAGGTGTCCCTTAAATTTTAGTTCTTAATTCACTTGGGACTCTGACCTTCATCCTAGGAACTGATCTTCTTTGCTTCAGGATAAGTTTTCAAACTTGCTACTGCATCTTAAGAGTGAGTTTTGCTCAGTTTTCATGCCCTTTGGGTTAATTCACATATCTGGAAATGACCTTAGATATTATTTGGTTCAAAAGAGTTAATTTTGAAGATGAGGAAATTGAGATGCAGAGTTAAGTGATTCACAGTTTTTTTTTTACTTTATTTTATTTATTTATTTATTTGAGAGAGAGAGCATGAGAGAGCACAAGCAGGAGGAGCAACAGAGGGAGAGAGAGAAGCAGCCCTCACCATGGGCTGGGAGCTGGGTGCAGCATTCGATTGCTGGACTCTGGGATCATGACCTGAGCCAAAGGCAGACACTTAACTGACTGAGCCACCCAGGCACTCCAACAGTAGTTTTCACCAACACAATAACAAGCTCCTTCTGCTGCCCTATGCTGTTTTATTAATAAAAAATGTTGGAGGGGATGTGGACTAAGTTTCTCCTCCTCTCTCTTTCACTCTGTATTTTCAAATTTTATAATCAGTAAAATTCATAAAAAATATATTAGGGACTAGTGTTTAACACCCCCCCAAATGCACAAGGGCTAGTAATACCATTAGATAACCTAAAATTTAACTCTTCTATAACTGTCCTCAGAAATACTCTAATTAGTGAACATTTTCTTTGAATAGGTAGTTAAACCAGTGACATTAACTTTGTTGGGAAATATGTGGACTGTGTTTGAGGAAGTATCTTCTCTTCTGTGGCTTTGGTGATATGACTTCATTCATTTCACTTTTCATATTTCAAATGAGGTCAAGTGATTTCAAGAAAAGAAGTCATGGAAATGGAAACTGTTTTATGTTGTTTTGATATAAACACAGTATGAAATATGTAGAAAAGCAGAAGCAAATGATGTTGCAAAATTAAATGCTCAATTTGCATATAGTTTTTAGAGCTAGAAGAGGCCATGGAATTAATTTCACCTAATTCCTGATTCTTTAGGTGAAGAGAGTAAGACTCATGGAGATATTTGAGAGCTTCTTTCCATTATTATTTGATAAATAACGGGGCAGAAATAATATACACTAAAAATACTGGTGCATTACATCGACTGCACAAGACAGTATAGGATAGGGAAAAAAAAACCCTAGATATAAATTTCAACTCTGCTACTTACATATGTATAACTTCTCTTTGTCTCTTTTCTCATTTGTAAGTGGAAAGAAAGAAAGAACAAGAGAGAGGAAACACCTCTTCTGAAGTATTATTTTGAGGAATAAATGAGATATTGTAGGTAAGGACTTAGCATAGTTCCTGGCACATGGTAAGTGTGAAATAAATGATAGCTATTATTAACATGTAAGTTGTAACAAACCCAGTAGGCTGGAGCAAACCTCTGAGCAGTATAATTCAAGAAACACTTATTGAGTATCTAATGCATGCCAGAATGTTTGAGACTGGGGAAACAAAATAAATAATTCAAAATAATTGTCTTTAGTGTTTATAATTATTATTATTATTTTTTAAATATTTTATTTATTTATTTGTCAGAGAGAGAGCAGGGGCAAGCACAGGCAGACAGAGGCAGAGGGAGAAGCAGGCTCCCCACTGAGCAAGGAGCCCGATGCGGGACTTGATCCCAGGACGCTGAGATCATGACCTGAGCCGAAGGCAGCCGCTTAACCAACTGAGCCACCCAGGTGTCCCTAGTGTTTATAATTATTAAAGAAGATGGTTCTCAAACTGACTAGCTTAGGAATGTTGAGGAGAGCATATACTAGATCTTGCAATCAGTATGGTTAAAGGTCTAGCAAAAGAGAGATATGCTTTGTTTGTTTGGCCTGGTTTTGCATTTTTCAAGTTACTTCCCAGCACCCTCTATGTCCCAGCATAGTCGAAATAACAAGGTTGGTATTAGCCCAGCCGTTTCCATTCTGGCTGATGTCAAAATCACTTGGAGGTCTTTAAAAAAATGCAAAGTATCCCTGAGACTTAATTCATTTATCTTGTATTTATCAAATACTTAGGGTATTTAAAGGACTATTCTTGCCTTTGGGGATATAGAATAAATGAGAAGAGCTTTGTTCCCATGGGCCTTACATTCTAGTGGGGAGAAATGGAGAAAATCCAGTTGATAAATAAGTATTACCTAGCACTACAGTATTATGTAGGTTATAAAACATGGAGATGTGATGAGTTACCAATTGGCTATCTAGATAGGGCAGTTAGGGGAAACTTTCAGTAGATGACATTTTAATGGGATTGGAATGATATGAAGGAGCCAATTGTACAGTGATTAAGAGGGAAAGCAGGGTCAGGGGAAGGATGAAATAAGTGAAAGAGATTGAGAGGTAAAAACTTCCAGTTATAAATAAGTCATGGAGATGAAAAGCATAACATATGGAATATAGTCAATAATATTGTAAAAGTTTATGGTGACAACAAGTACGGTGAGCATCGAGAAATGTATAGAATTGTTGAATTGTTGTATTATACCTGAAACTAAGATAACATTGTATGTCAATAACATTTCAATAATAAAAAAAAATTTAGAAAAGTAATATTTTTCATTTTATCCTTTATGTTCTCTAATGTCCTCTTTTTTTTTTTTTTAAGATTTTATTTATTTATTTGATAGAGATCACAAGAAGGCAGAGAGGCAGGCAGAGAGAGGAGGTGGGAAGCAGGCTTCTTGCTGAGCAGAGAGCCCGACGTGGGGCTTGATCCCAGGACCCTGAGATCATGACCTGAGCTGAAGTCAGAGGCTTAACCCACTGAGCCACCCAGGCACCCCTCTAATGTCTTAAATGGATAACTTTTCTTGGCAGTTACAACTATTTAGACCACCAGTTTGTCATTAAAGTTATAAAAGACCATTTCCTCAGAATACTGTTTTATTATAGTCCTAAGTATTTTGGACTCAGTATTAAAACGTGAATTCTTTTGCTATTTAAATAGGCAGACATATGTCATTACATAAGGTAACACTATCCTATTTTATTCCCATTTTATACAAACAGAGCACCATTTGTTTAAGAAAAGTACTTTTAATAGATTACTACTGGGGTGGTTTGTTTCTCTGTTAGAGAGATGCATACTGCATTTTCTTTTTTTGTACCTAATGGCTTTTCAGTGATGGTGATGGTGCTTTCAATGGTTTGCTTTTTTAAAAAATTAATTCTGAGTTTCAAATATTGAACCATCAAAAAACATTAAAAATTGCTATTCTAAAGAATACAAAAACACTAATTCAAAGAGACTCATACACCCTGATATTTATAGCAGCATTATTTACAATAGCCAAGATATGAAAGTGGCTTAAGTGTCCATTGATTGTTGAATGGAAAAAGTAGTATGAATATGTATGGAATGGAATATTATTTAGTCATAAAAAGGAATGAAACCTTGCCATTTGCAATGATGTGGATGGAGCTAGAGTGTATAATGTTAAGCAAAGTAAGTCAGTCAGAGAAAGATAATTATTACATAATTTCACCTCATACGTGAGATTTAAGAAATAAATAAGCAAAGGGAAAAAAGAGAGAGGGAGATAGAAACCGAGAAATGGACTCTTAACTACAGAGAACAAACTGTTGGTTACCAGAGGAGTTGGGTGGGGGATGGGTGAAACAGGTGATGGGGATTAAAGAGTACACTTATGATGAGCACTGGGTGATGTATGGAATTGCTGAATCACTATATTGTATACCTGAAACTAATATAACACTGTATGTTAACTGGAATTTTAAAAAAAAAAACTTAAATAAATTACCATTCCAAACCAAAAAAGAAAAAAAAAGAGGAAGAGTATTACCTTGGACCTAACTTACATCTTGCTCCTTGTCATTTCTCTGTTGGCCCCTTTCTATTTCTTATCCACTCTTGCTCTCTTAATTGGGTCTCTCCATTTATTGGAATCTTTGGTTCATGACTTTTTAACTTTATTCTATGGTTTATGGCTTGTATTCTCCTCTGTGGCAGGGTCCTTTATATGACAGCATTCCTGGAAACGAGAATTGAGCTTTATTCAGGAGACTTCTGGGTTCTGCTCCCAGCCTTGTTAGATACCATTCATCTCATCAGGCTCCAGATCCTCTCCATGTTGGACTGCATTCCTGGAACTTGAGGTAGGATGTATCTGGAGAAGCTGAAAGTGAGGTTGGGAAGTTGGCTCAGATATTGATTATGAAAGGACCTGAATTCAGTTTCAATCTTGGGGGAGAAACATTTGAGGTTTGGAGCACAAGTGGAGAGAGAAGTTTTCTATAGGAGTGAAAGAGTTAAGACCTTGGATAGATTCGTAACCCTGCAAATTCAGCCCCAGTGTAATCTGCTGAAAGCGAACAGGGAAGTGATGAAGGTTTAGAATTTCCTATGAAAGTAATAAGATCTATAAAAAATAATGAGTGGTGTTAAGGGTCTGTTTGAGGTTGGGGACTACTCATTTGTGGATCTAGCCTCCTGTGAAGAAATTACCTCATTGTACACTTTTAAAATTCTGAGCAGTAATTTACTGCTGTTACATTTACTTCCAGCCTGGGTACAGAAGCTGAGGCAGATTGTCAAAATATTCAGGGCTAACGGTTTCCTCAAAATAGTCAGGGCTGGTGGTTTCTGAGCTGACACCATCAGTGGAGGAGGCCAGCGGAATTAACAGTGTCGATAAGAGAGCAGTGGAAATGATATTGCCAGGGGGTTAGTAGAACAGGGAGTGCGCAAAGCCATGATCAGTTTGCTAGTTGGGAAGAAAGGATTGAAGAATTGAGGGCTGGTGCTGGCAGAGTAGTAGTGCTTGTATGAGGATAGAAGGTTATGGCCAGAGTGTGAGATATTGGAACTTTTGTTTCCAAGGTATAGCAGTTCTGTGTGATGGTCATATCTCTAATGTGGCGAAACTCAGGTAATAAAGCAGTCAATGGAACTGACCCAGAAATTTGAAAATAAGGTACTGGATGGTCTTTCTCCTAAGAGTGGTGGGAAGTTGAGAGGTTTTCGGTAAGCAGTGATATGATCACAGTGGCAGATTAAAAAGATAACCCGACTTTTGAGATGGAGAATGGATTGGTGAGAGTGAAAGTAGGAAGACCAATTCACTTAGTTTGGGTTCTGAAACAGGATTCTAGGGCAAGTAGTTTATTCACAAAACAATCCCAGGAAACCTGGGTAAAGGGAGGCGAAGAGAGATAGGGAAGGGCAGAGCAAATAAAAAGTGAATTATTAAACAAGATATAGCTGTGTGTATCCTAACATACAAGCCCACTGTAGAACTCTTGTAAATGGTGTAGAACACTTAATCCTGGATTACCTCATCCAAAGACAAGGAGCTGCGGTATTTATATACCAACTGTCAGTTATTGGTTGAGGATTCCTCTCAGGGGATGTTAATTTCTTGGTACTTTCTCTGCCACACATATAGGAACAGAGTGGGATCCTATGGCCAGAGAAAGCTTTGGGGGAAGAAAAGTAGAAAGTAGATTTTGGCAGAAGGAAGTCTGACATGGGGCTTGATCTCATGACCCTGGGATCATGACCTGAGCTGAAGAGTTAGACACTTAAGGGACTGAGCCTCCCAGGCAAACCCCCCTTTTCTTCAAGATAAAAATTATTAATGAAGTAGTTTATAGTCTCTTGTTTTGTGCTAAGTCTTTAAAATATGATGTGTATTTTACAGTTCATGCACAATCTTAATTTGAACTGGCCACACTTCTGGCACTTAATTGTTGCTATATTGGACAGTACAGGTCTAGGGTATGGCTTAGTTAAGAAATGCATTCTTTTTTTTTTTTCTTCAAAGATTTTATTTATTTGTCAGAGAGAAATAGAGGGTGAGAGAGAACACACAAGCAACAGGAGCTGCAAGCAGAGGGAGAAGCAGGCTCTGTGCCTCTGAGCAGGGAGCCCGATGCGGGGCTCCATCCCAGGACCCCGAGATCATGACCTGAGCCTAAGGTAGACGCTTAACTGATTGAGCCATCCAGCCTCCCTAGATAAATATTTCTTATAGTTTGCCAGTTGAACAGGAAGTCTCTTTTAAGTTTTTGACATCAGAATCAGCCTTTTTATAGCTCCTGGTCCTTTCATGTCTCTTAGGCCCTCTCTTACTTTCCTTATTTCAAAAACCACAACTATCAGCAGGTAATATAAGGCTGGAATTTAGAACTCATTGCCATATGAATCATATTCAAACTCCTTTTCTTTCTCCATCTTCATGATG
Organism: Taxidea taxus jeffersonii; assembly: GCA_003697995.1. Taxonomy (NCBI): domain Eukaryota; kingdom Metazoa; phylum Chordata; class Mammalia; order Carnivora; family Mustelidae; genus Taxidea; species Taxidea taxus. The sequence continues at coordinate 20,154 of RCUC01164811.1, forward strand.
GGAATGGGAAATTGTTATTGCCAGGTCAGTGACTTAGGACAATATAAAATGGTCCTTGAATGAGATTATGACCTAATTATCAGAGGGTCAGAGATACTGAGATGAATAGGATGAAATATTTCAATATATTTACATGTATACAATTGGATCCTTTAGGATACTTTTATGACAGCCATGGTCAATGTGGTTCATTTATGTTTTTCTCCCAATTTGTCTATATAGACAGTGTAAAAATGAAGGCAACTCAGGCCTAGAGTGGCTTAATTGACATGAGGAGTCATAATGGCTATACCTAATTTGGAGATGATAAGTTTACTAGTTATAAAAATCTCATTTTCATGAGCTCTTTAGGAAATGTGTAGTATTTTTCCTTATTTTATAAATGAAAAATTCCCCTCATAAGCCTGGGCTACCTTGTAAAGGGTGGCCAAAGAAGTAAACTAAAAAAATATAAAAAAAGCTTTGGATCTTTGGCTTCAGGTACACGTGGATCAAATCCTGGCTTTATTTTTTTTTTTTAATAAGATATGGCATCAGTTCTATTACTTAGGTTCTCTAAGTTTCAGATATTCCCAATATATCTTAAAGAGCTTTCTAAAAAGTGTATAACTCACTAGATTCGTTGCTGTGATGTATACACCTAAGTATGTGGGCACATTTCTGTAAAAATGAGACCATATTGTACATCCTGTTTCATAATTTTTCCCATTTAATAATATGTTATAGGGGTGCCTGAGTGGCTTAGTGGGTTAAAGCCTCTGCCTTTGGCTCAGGTCATGATTTCAGGGTCCTGGGATTGAGTCCTGCATCGGGCTCGATCTCAGGGTCCTGGAATTGAGCACCACATTAGGCTCTCTGCTCAGCAGGGAGTCTGCTTCCCCCCACTCCCCACCTGCCTCTCTGCCTACTTGTGATCTCTCTCTCTCTGTCAAATAAATAAAATCTTAAAAAACAATATGTTATAAATGTTTGCCATATCAGTAAACTAGTATGCTAATCAATATACATCTATATCATCACACAGTGGTCCATTCCAAATTACTTTGAGGATTAAATGTGATAAAATACATGAATATAACTGTTATAAAGTAATTTAAGAACAACTACAAAATGTACATGTTATTGGAATTTGGATTTCATCCAGTCAGCCTGGTGGTTGACCTTTGCCAGCTAGTCGCCATCCTGCAGGTGGTCTCAAGCCACTTTAAGCAAGAGCTCCACACAGAATTGCTTCCCACATCAGAGCCAGGATTCATGTGTTTCAGACATCACGTAGGCACCACAATGAAGCTGGCTCAGGGATCCGCATAGAAGATGTTTGTATGTCTGAAAGTAAATAATTTTTTTCTTTAAATTTCTTTAAACTTTTTTCTTTAGATGTTTGTATGTCTGAAAGTAAATAATTTTTTTCTTTAAATTTCTTTAAATTTTTTTCTTTAAAGAAAAAAAATGTACTATAACTAGTTCAAGACATGGAAGGCCAGCAGACCCCCAGAGGTTTTCTCAGACATCGTTCCTCAGAGCAAGAAGTTAATTTTCATTTCTGTGAAGTCCTTTATTTCCATCGCCCTGAAAGTGTTTTTTCCCTTCCTTATGGAACAAAGCTCAGTTAATGACCTTCCCACTTCAGCAAGATTATCAGAACATGAAGAACACTCCAGATTTCTGTTTGAAAATATGTGTTCCTCCTACTACATTTCTAGTTTTAAAATACCCTCTTTAACATTCCAAGAATTATTTTTGTAAATGATCTTGGCTGCAGTTCAAAACACTGTATGTAGCATTTGCTAGCCTAGTTCCTAGTCCTCCTATGAGTACCATTTTATACAAGCGCTCTCAGATGGTCTGGGATGGAGAGAGATCCTGGGGCCGAGCTCCATGATGTTTCCTAAGTTGTATGGGGCTGGGTCTAGGAGAGGAACTTTGAGGTCTATTGTTAGCCATTCCTCCTTTTAACTATGTCTCTTGAGGACGATACTCTGGAGCTATGAGTGCTGGTGAAAATAGAGCCTGAGGGAAAGAAGGGCTGCATATTTGGCATCTGATGTTACTGCTTCAATGGCTTTTCAACCAAGCCAATTGATATTTCTCTTCCTCAACAGAGGTAGTTGTAACAGAGGTAGTTGAGGTAGTTGAAACAGAGAACCTGTCATATGGTCAACTAATATTTATGGAAGCCCCCCTATTTGTCAAGGACCATGCTGACACTAGATTGAGAAGTAAACAAGATGGGAGTAGTTCGGTTCTTGTGGACCTTCTGAATTAGAGGGAAAAAAAGGAGATATGAGGCAAATAATAACAACTGTGTTTAGAGAAATTGCCCTAGACCAGATTCAAGGAGATTTCCCTGAGGAAGTGACATTTGAACTGAGGCTTGAAATTAAGTGGGTAATGGGAGTGGGGGACTGGCACTTCCAGCAAAGGAAACACCTGTGAGAAGTCCCAAGTGTGTATGATAACTAAAGCTAGAGGGCAGAGAGCTAAGGAGAGGGATTAGGTGGGAGATATGCACAGGGCCAAATCATATTGGGCTTTATAGGCCCTGCATATTACACCCATTTTATGTTAAAGGTGAGAGGAAGAGAGAAGATACCATATGTATTAGTTTGCTAGGGCTACCATAGCAAAATGCTATAGACTGGGTGGCTCAAACAACAGAAGTTTATTTTCTCATAGCCCTGGAGGCTGGAAGTCCAAGATCAAGGTGTTGGCAGAATGAATTTCTCTGAGGCCTCTCTCTTTAGTTTGCAGATGGCTGCTCTTTTGCTGCCTCTTCATATGGTATTTTCCTGTGTGTGTATGCCCCAGGGTCTCTTTGTGTGTAGAAATTTCCTCTTACTCTAAGAATCCTGCTCAGGTTGGTTTGGGGCTCACCATATTGCCACATTTTAACTGAATTGCCTCCTTAAAGGCCTTATTCCTCAAAGCAGTCACATTCTGAGGTATTGGGGATTTGGGCTTCAACATGTGAATTTTGGGGGACATAATTCAGCCCATAATACTATTAATGTGCCTGTAGTGTGGAAAATAGTTTGGAGAGGGGCAGTAGGGAGACCCATAGGAGACTACTGAGAAGAACAATAGTGGCTTGACCAGGGTGTGTGCTGTGAAGATAGAGCTGTGTTAGCAGGTCTGAGAAGCATTCTGTTGGAGGATTGATGGGATCTGAGGGTCAGAGAGAGGGAGGAGTAAAAAATGACCCCTACAAAATGATGATACACTTTATTTAGATAAAGGACAGAGGGGAAATGGAAGAGTGGTTTGTGGGGAAGATGATGGGTTTGGTTCTGCTCATGTTGAATTTGACATGCTTGTCATTCATCAAGTGGAGATGAAGAGTAGTTTGTTTACTGGAGAATAAATGAACCTTTGTAATAGACAGAGCTGATTATTATATACACCAACATCTATAATAGACAAAATTGCTCTTACCTGGCCCTTATTTTATTTTCTGTGGAAAACACTGTAGCCTTTTTCAAAAAGGTGCTCTTGACATCCTTAGAAATTTGTTCTCAAAGTTTGCTAGACTAGGGTTTTTATTAGTCAATATTGTAGAATATTTCTTTAACAATTTTTCGTAGCTTGACTTGTGATTTAACGTACTTAAAGAAATTGCCTAATGTTTATACCCTCTTCTTGAGGATACAACAAATCTTTTTTCAGTTCCTTCCCACATGCCAGAGCTTAGTAAAGGATGAAATCTTACATCAAAAATGAAGTCCGTGAAACTCTTTTTTAAAAAGATTTTATTCATTTGAGAGAGAGAGAGTGCGCCACAAAAGGGGAGGGAGGAACAGACTCACTGCTGAGCAGGGAGCCCGACTTGGGACTTGATCCAAGACCCCAGGATCATGACCTGAGCTGAAGGCAGAGGCTGAACTGACTGAGCCACACAGGAGTCCCGAGTCCATAAAACTCAGATGTACATGGTAGAACAGAGAGGTTTGTTTTTTTTTTTTTTTTTTTTTTTGCAGCATTGAAGTCCCAAGCAGTACAGCTTGGTGGGGACTTGGAGGCCCCTCAGCGGAAGCAAGGGTGTTAGTGGTAGATGGGGAACAGAAAGGCAATGTCAACAGGTAGCATGGGCTTTGGCACCAGGGTAACAGATAGTGGTATCCTTGAAATAAAGGCTGAACTTTGGGGCAGCGGAAGGCAGGCTGGAGCTAAATCAGAGGTCGGAGGAAGAGCTGGGTCAGTCCTGGTAAAAGATAGGATTTTGTTGCATGCCCTTCCTCACATTATTTCAAGGGCCAAGGGGGAGATACCACCTTGCTAAAAGGCAGCCGTAAGGAATTAGGGTGACCAACCTGCCTGGTTTGTCCAGGCTGGAGGGGTTTCTGAGGTGAGGGACTTTTGGTTTCAAAACTAGGAATGTCCTGGGAAGACTTCTAGGAAGTTGCCTACCCAGTGAAAACATTGGAATAGACCTAAGATCCTTGGTCCTTAAGTGGTCTTAGAAGGGAAAACTTTAGGGGCATCTGGGTGGCTCAGTAGGTTAAAGCCTCTGCTTTCAGCTCAGGTCATGATCTCAGGGTTCTGGGATGGAGCCCCACATTAGGCTCTCTGCTCAGCAGGGAGCCTGCTTCCCCCACCTCCCCCACCTGCCTCTGCCTGCTTGTGATCTCTGTCAAATAAATAAATAAAATCTTAAAAAAAAAAAAGGAAAAACTTTAGTGTACAGCAAATAAAGCTGCACAACTCACTCATCATAACCTTCTTAGTAAAAGGACTGCTACAATTTGCTTTATGTTTTTTATAAATCAAATAATTTATGTTTTTAAAAAATTTGAGCTCATTAGAGTGACTTAATCCTAGTTTGCCTGGGATGATTCCAGTTTATGCCTGTTGTCTCATGTTATTAATAGTGCCCTTTTCAGTCTCAAAGTGTCCTGACTTGAATGACAAATTATATGGTCATTCTATCTTTAATAAAATGGTCTTTCTAATTCATTAAGAGTACTGTTTTGTGAATCTTGGCAAAGCAGGCCAATTTTTATGTTATTATGTTTGACAGTGTTCCTTTTAAGATGATTCACTATTTATTACTCCTAATAAATTAAAATTTAAAAATTAAGTTTTTCTATTCAGAAGTACTTGACCATAGTTCTACCTCTGAAATCAGAATTTATTATACACTTACATATTCTCTCTTCATCTCACTCACATTCTACCATCCCATTATTTCACAAAAGTGTCATGGATTTTAAAATTTCTTTCTTCATTTTTTTTTCTTCAAAGATTTTATTTATTTATTTGACAGACAGGGATCATAAGTAGGCAGAGAGGCAGGCAGAGAGAGAGAGGAGGAAGCAGGCTCCCCGCTAAGCAGGGAGCCCGATGCGGGGGGTTCAATCCCAGGATCATGACCTGAGCCAAAGGCAGAGGCTTTAGCCCACTGAGCCACTCAGGTGCCCCTAAAATTTACTTCTAATTAAACAAAATTTTCATAACATTTTATAAACAAGAAATTAGAATTTGAAATGGAGAAGATACTAGTGCAAATTAAGGGAAGAGGGGGAAGGATTATCCTATTAAGGAAAAAAATTAAAATAATCTAGTGATGTGCTTATTGCTCGAATATATTAGATAATTTGGTTGAAAGTCACATTTTATGAATAGAAAATTAATTATATAGATGTCTAAAAATGATTACTGTGAAATAGAAATGTTTTATTATTCAAAGAATATAGAGAGTATCTGTGAATCTAAAGAAATTATATCTCAAATAAACCTCTTTTCAGATTATGAGACAGATTTGAACACATTTCACATTTGTTTACAACAAAATTGAATGTTCATTCCACCTTTTACCCACATCTAAGATCACCCTTGTCTGGGTTTCCATTTCAGTGAATGTTATTGACCACTAGAGGGAGAAACAAGAAAAGCTTTGAAAATTTTGACAAATTGAGAGATTAGTTACAAGCCAGTGGTAAAATGTATAATTGTAGTGAGTAAGGATTCAAGGAAGACATTAACAGATACTGTTGGTTGTTGGAGGTCTGTCAGTTCTGTGGGATTCTCTAGAAATAATGTAACAGAAAGATGATGTGGCTTCTTTAAAGCATGAGGAAGAACATATTCTGTGATTCCAGCTATATTATAGTTTTGTTCAATGTGTACCTTAATCCAAAGAGTAAGTGCCATAAATAAACATATCTAGGGATGAATGATAAGAGGATTAGCTGCTTCAGGCTTCACAGGTGGGGAAAGTGGCAATAAAGGAAAAATATTATTATAATCAAAACAATTTCCCTGTATTTTACATTAAGTAAATTTGACAATTAATACTTAAAATTATAGTTAGATATGTAGAACATAGTTGTCATAAAGTGCTGAAAATCTAATCAGCTAAAGGTGTGGTTATCTCAAACTATTCAGTACATGAATTTATCAAGAGATAATTTCTTAAACTCTTACTTCGTTAGAAAATATCTTTGAATTATTTGTTATCTAAGAAATTACTGACTCCTTAGTTATATGGAAAAGATATAAAATATATTAATTTAACCAATATATGTTGAACATCTACTCAATGTAAAATACTGGGGAGATTCAAGACTGACTTGGACATGAACTCTTTTCTCAAGAAATCTATAGTGTGAAAAATCTATTCATAAAAATCTGTAAAACAAGGTAGATGTGGGACATGCCATTACAGAAGCAGAGTCAGCACTATGGGTATTGGAAAGGAAGAGTTACTTCTAGTTTGATGTGTCTGTGGTAGGTAGTCAGACAGGAGGAATCAGAGAAAGCTTTCTTTTTTAAAAAATTTTTTTAATTTTAAAAATTAACATATAATGTATTATTAGCCCCAGGGGTACAGGTCTGTGAATCAGCAGGTTTACACACTTCACAGCATTCACCATAGCACATACCTTCCCCAGTGTCCATAACCCCACCACCCTCTCCTTACCGCCCCCCCAACCTTCACTTTGTTTTGTGAGATTAAGAGTCTCTTATGGTTTGTCTCCCTCCTGATCCCATCTTGTTTCATTTATTCTTTTCCTACCCCCCAAACCTCCACATTGCATCTCAACTTCCTCATATCAGGGAGGTCATATGATAATTGTCAGAGAAAGCTTTCTAAAAGATGGGGTATTTGAGCAAGGTCTGAAAATATTTAGGATTTAGAAATGTGGCAATTATAGGAAAAACATTCTAGGTACATGGAATAGCATGAGCAAAGGAATGGAGTTAAAGTCCTGCTGAGAAAATGCAAAATTTTTAAGCACACTATAACAGAGAAAAGGACAGATAATCTAAAAAGAGATAAATTCAGTCCAACATGTGAAATATTCTTGGTTTGAACTATAACTGTGATGGTTAATTTTATGTGTCAACTTGATTAGGCCATGGGCTGCCCAGATAGTTGGTCAAAAATTCTGGGTGTTTCTGGGAGGTGTTTTTGGAGGAGATTTAACTGATTTAACAGTTAAATCAGTAGACTGCGGTAAAGCAGATTGTTCTCCATAATGTGGGTGGGTCTCATCCCATCAGTTGAAGACATGGCTGATACTACCTCAACTGAGAGTTCTGACTGATGGCTTTTGGATTTGGACTAGGACATTAGCTCTGCAAACTTTGTATTTACCAGCCTTTATAACATGAGCCAATTCCTTATTTTTAAAGTTGTATTTATTTGAGAGAGAGAAAGAGGGAGAGAGTGCACAAGAGCAAGGAGGAGGGGCAGAGGGAGGGGGAGAAACAGATTCCCCATTTAACAGGTAGTCCGAAGTGGGGTTTGATCTCAGGACCCTGAGATCATGACCTAAGCCAAAGGCAGACACTTAACCAGCTGAGTCACTCACACATCCCGCCGATTCCTTATAATAAATCTCTTTCCTTTTCTTTTTTCTTTATTAAGATTGTTGTTTATTTGACAGAAAGAGAGAGAGCAAGCACAAGCAGGGGGAGTGGCAGGTAGAGGGAGAGGAAGAAGCAGGCTTCCTGCTAAGCAGAGAGCCCGAGTTGGGGCTCAATCCCAGGACCCTGGGATCATGACCTAAGCAGAAGGTAGGTGCTTAACCAACTGAGCCACTCAGGTGCCCCAAGTCATATAATATTAAATATGGATAGTTTAAAAATATAGCAATTTCCCTTTTGGAAGCTAACCGAATTTATTTTAATATATTACTATGTAAGAATGCTTCTTTAGCTATTACACTAGCATTCTGGCATTTATGGGTTGTTCCCCCAAACTCTCAATTATTGATAATAAGACTTAAAAGTGCACTCATGATTTAAGCTTTAGATTAAGGCATAAAAGGAAAGCAAATTTTTTTTTCTTTCAAGTAGCCTAGAGGATATTTTGGTAAGTTATAAATATTTTATTCCTTTTAAAATTTACTAAATATTCATTCAGTTGGTGTCTATGGCAGTCATTTCACATATTGTTATGGTCCACATGGGATCTTATGATTCTGGACAGCAGGGGCAGTGGTTGCAGATTCTCTAATCCTTTCCTCCCAGGCTGTGAAGTAAGGGTAGCTCTAGGATATTGCATGAGGCAAAGGGGTGAGACAATAAGTCATCATCACGTATAGCTTTGCTCACATAATCCCACCAAACTGAATATATTACTTATTTATTCAAGTATAATTAACATACAGTGTTATATTAACTTTCAGGTGTACAGCATAATGATTTAGCAATTCTATGCGTCACTTAATGCTCATCACAAGTACCCCAATTTCCTTCACCTATATCACCCATCCATTTGAATTTAAATACCCTTCAAAAGAGGGACAATTAAGACATAAAAATAAGTGATACATTGGTGATACCATGTACTCAATATATTGAATCAGCTTGATTCTCTTCTGCTTCCAGAGAAAGGGCTGGTGATAATTGATGGAATCTTTTCTGTGTCCTTCGAATCTGCTGCTGTGTCTAGTTGCTCCAGACCAGCTACCACTTGTTATGCTATTTGGGCTGAGAAAGAGCTTTTTAAAAGTCTTTCAGAGTACTTAAAAAATAACGGGTAAAAATATCTGAGACATAGTGGTCTGACCATCAATATTAATTATATCAGGACTTGCATCGGAAAGGCTTATTCAGGGGTTTGCAAACTTGTCATTTAGGCTGTATTTTATCCACTGTATTTTTTTTTTTTTGTCAGAGAGAGAGAGAGAGAGAGAGAGAGAGAGCGAGCACAGGCAGACAGAGTGGTAGGCAGAGGCAGAGGGAGAAGCAGGCTCCCTGCCGAGCAAGGAGCCGGATGTGGGACTCAATCCCAGGACGCTGGGATCAAGACCTGAGCCGAAGGCAGCTGCTTAACCAACTGAGCCACCCAGGCGTCCCTATCCACTGTATTTTATCCAGAGCCCATATCAATGACATTTAACTTCCAGCAGATACCCAGGGTCCTAGTTAGGGCTACATGCAGCTTGAAGCACCCTGATAGCCATGTGATCTCATGCTTTTATACCTTTTTATGTTTTGTCTCTCTTGCCTGGAATTCTGTATTTTGTCCTCTGGGAGTTAGCATGAGTTTGTGTTCTCTTGTAAGTGCTTTCTAAGCATTCCCATTGCAGCATGAGTTAGGTGCCCCCTGTCTATACCCTCAGAACATCTTGTTCATAATCATGTCATTGAGCTCTGATGTAATTGATTTGCTTACTTGCCTGCCCTGCTGTAATTTCAGGCCTGGCTGCAGCTCTCTAGGCCACTCATCTGTGGCCTAGCAAAATACCTGGCTCAGTAGACACTCAGAGAGTATTTGTTGAAAGGATGAAAGCAGTTGAAGTTTATCTTTGGAATCCTCTCATCTCCCTACTGGCTTCCTTTCTTTTCCTTTCTAATGCCCCAGTTGCCTCACTCCATCTTACCATTTTTATGTTTTAATCATTCTCCTTCTGATTTGATACTGGCTCCTATTACCAGCTCCCATCTGGGTTAGGAGAAAAGGTTACTTATGTCAAAAATTTACAAACTGCTGGAAAATGGGAAAATGTTGATTATCCATTCAAAAGCGTTGCATCCTTCAGTAATTAGCAGAATGATTTTCATGCATTAGGTGTTTATTTAGATTTAAAAATGTATTGCTTTTATCCATTCATAAAAGTAATATAGTCATGTAGAGAATTTTTTAAAAATATGGATTACCATTAATAATAAAAATCACATCTCAGTCACCTGTAGATAAGCACCATCAATACTTTCGTCCATTGAGAATTTTTTCCTATGCATATATACTTTTCCTTTTTTCTTTTTTTAAGATTTTATTTATTTGATAGAGATCACAAGATCACAAGGCAGAAAGGCAGGCAGAGAGAGAGGGGGAAGCAGGCTCCCTGCCAAGCAGAGAGCCCAGTGTGGGGCTTGATCCCAGGACTGTGGGATCATGACCTGAGCTGAAGGCAGAGGCTTTAACCCACTGAACCATCCAGGCGCCCCTACTCTTCCTTTTTGGAAAAATTGGGATCATGCTTTATTAGCTCTTTTATCCTACTTTTTTCATTTAACATTATATCATGAGCATTTCATCATGGTTTCAAGTGTTCTTCTAACATGTCACTGATTTAATGTTTTTCTTATTTCTGGAAATTCAGATCCCATTTTTTCCTTTTATAGACAAGTCTGTGATAAAATTCTGTGACAAATCTGAACATTTCCAATTATTTCCTTAAGGTAAATTAGAATTATTTGATTGGGGCACCTGGGTGGCTCAGTTGGTTAAGCATTTGACTCTTGATTTCAGGTCTTGGTCTCAGGGTTGGGCTCTGAGGTGAGTACTGGGTGTGAAGCCTGCTTCAGATTCTCCCTCTCTTTCTTCCTCGCCCTTTGCCCCTGCCCCCAACTGAAAAAAAATTATTTGATCAATCTGTGTCAGCATCTTAAGATCTTGATATTTATATATAAATCAACTTCTAGAAATGTTACATCATTTTATCATTTATTCACTCTCTTACATATTTAGCAAGACTTTACTATGTGCTTGATACTGTGTAGGGGCTAGGATTATAATGGAGGATAATGTATTCAAGGGCCTTGACCTTAAGCTCCTAGGGAGAGACAGATAAGCAGGTAAATGAAAAAAGATAAAAGAATTAGATTGTTGGTAGTACTCTGAAGGAAGCTCTGATAGAGTAGGACTCTGCTTAGGTTAGAGTGCTGAGGGAGGGCTTTTATGAGAGATCTCATTTAATTTGAAACCGGAAGCACTGAGAAGGCACTAGTCGTGGAGGTGAGGGTGGGATTCTGCTGGGAAGAAGAGAATGGCAAGTAATGAGGTTGAGAAGGTCGGTAGGGCCAAAGGGCCAAACCATGGTTCTCTGTTAGGTGATAGGGAGCTACTTAAAAAAACTAAGCATGAAAATGTGTTTATAGGTATCAGCAGGTTAATGCATTATCAGTTTTCCTGAATACATACACTGTAACAGAACATTCCTAGAGAAGTTTCCTTAACTCAAAGGAATGCCCCACTGATGGAATTTGGGGTACTATGATAGGTGGCCTCTCAGATCACATTTTACACTGGGTGGCCTACACTTCCTGCATTAGGGAGTTCTTTCCAGGTTGTATTTGCTTCCACCCCTGTCCGGGAGTCTGCAGAGGTATCTTGGCACATCTAGCAGCCATGCATGGACCATGGCTCATCTCTCCCCTTCAGTTAAGGTTAATAAAACTACCTAGTCATGACTTTCTTGGATTTATTGTATATGTCTACAGCGATGGAATTTGTTAAGATGTGTTTTTAAATCTTTAAATATGTTTGCCACAGTTGCACTCTTTGTCCCTATACAATAATACATATTAGAATTTATTTATATATATATTATAGGGTTATATATTCCATATAATTATTATATTCAATCTATATACAGATAATGTATATTAGATAATAAGGATGATTTCTTACACAGAGAATTAGGAAAGAATTAATTTCCAAAGGCCTCATTATTTGTATGTGAGATAGGGATTGAGATTCAGCAAGAACTGTTTCAAATTTAAAATCCTTGGCTTTGGGGGCACCTGGGTGGCTCAGTGGGTTAAAGCCTCTGCCTTCGGCTCAGGTCATGATCCCAGGGTCCTAGGATCCAGCCCCACATCGGGCTCTCTGCTCTGCAGGGAGCCTGCTTCCTCCTCTCTCTCTCTGCCTGCCTCTCTGCCTACTAGTGATCTCTGTCTGTCAAATAAATAAATAAAATCTTTAAAAAAAAAAAATCCTTGGCTTTGATTAGTTTGTGTTTGTATTAAGAGTCAGCCTCTGTATTTAGCTTTCAGATTTATTTTTAAGTATTGTGCATTGATGTTTACTGAGAACTTTCAGATTTATACATATTTATAAATGAAAAGCTTATTTATTCCTTTTGTGTCTGGATTTTACTTATTTCTTACCTATCAAAAATAAAATGACCCTTTATTAGAATTCACACTTTTTCGAGACCACTCCAAAATCAAACAAGATTATAGCCAGGGAAGCATTCTTTTGATTCTTTGTCTAAAAAAGCAAGTCTAGGGGCGCCTGGGTGGCTCAGTGGGTTAAAGCCTCTGCTTTCGGCTCAGGTCATGATCCCATGGTCCTGGGATCGAGCCCCGCATCGGGCTCTCTGTTCAGTGGGGAGCCTGCTTCCTCCTCCTCTCTCTCTGCCTGCCTCTCTGCCTACTTGTGATCTCTGTCAAATAAATAAATAAAATCTTTAAAAAGAAATAAAAATAAATAAAAAAGCAAGTCTAGACAATATATTCTGAGTGTTTACTTTGACAAGATATATTATAAGCAATCAAAACAAAGCTGTCTTGCATAAAAAGCAAATGAAGTCAACAGAGAACCATGGTATATCAGGTATATCAGGACCTGAGTAGTCACTGTGAGGAGTAGTGTGGTAGTAGTGTAGTAGTAGTAGTCACTGCAATGGAGTAGTGTATAATCTGTGCCCTATAAGAGCTTACATGCAGCCTAACAAGGGAGACAAATGTAAATGGAGTGGGTGGTGGGGTGTGGAACTAGGACACTGACATGTAGGAGTGTCTACTATGGCCTAGGAATTGTGCTAGTTGCTTCCACATAAATTATCTCATGTATAACAGAAGTCATTACCATACACCAAATTCTTTAGTATTTTCCCACCCTCCACGCATTCATCCATCTTTAGGTCATCCACAGTCCCCACTACCCTTGCTCCCCTCCCACATACAATCATCACTAAATTCTGTTCCTGGATCTTCCAGTAGCCTCCTCTCTGGTCTCCTTCCTCTGTTCTTTTCCCTTATTAGCTCATCTTCCTTCCACATTGTGCACAGAGTGAACTATCTAAAAGACAAATATCATTAGATTAATTACAACTCTTTTGGGATGCAAGTAACAGAATTCATTTAAAATAACCTAAGCAGGGATGCCTGGGTGGCTCAGTTGTTTAAGCATGTGCCTTTGGCTCAGGTCATGATCCCAAGGTCCTGGTTCTCTGCTCAGTGGAGAGCCTGCTTCTCTCTCTAACCTCTGCCTATCGCTCTACCTGCTTGTGCTCTCTTTCTCTCTCTGTCAAATAAATAAAATCCTAAAAAGAATAAAAAATAACCTAAGCAAAGGAGGTAATTTATTATTATGACTGCAGTGGTGTCTCTTGGGCCTCAAGGTCAGAATGCAGCTGGGTCAGATGAATAGAATAGATGAAGACTAAAGTCCTCTCTATCTCTTGTCTTTGCTCCCCTTAACATATCTGCATCATTTCTTACTACAGATCAGCTCTTTTTTCTTTCTGATCTATGTAGCAGAAAATGACAGCCAGACTGAGTCTAGACTATCTCAGTTTCCATTTTAAATTCCTCATTGGAACAGCTTGGGTCAGGTGTCTCCCTTGGATCAATCACCAGTGGTAATCAGGGTTACTTTGTAAGGACAATGTAGAGAGTTCTTTCTCAGGTTGTGTCTGTTTCCATCAGTGCTCAGGAGTCTGCAGAGGTATATTGGCCATGTATAGCAGCTGGAATGTTGTTGGAAAAAAGGAGAAACAGTTCTCAGAAAAAAGGGTTTCTAGGCCGATAAATCAGTAGGTGTTTCTTGAAGATAGTGAGTATTTGAGTTGACGGGAGAATATAGTTGGGTTAGGGGTAAAAAGAAATAAGGTTTCAAAGATAATTTGGGGAGACAAAATTTTAAGAATCTTTATGTGAAACTTAAGAGTTTGAACTTTATCCTATAGACATTGGGTCACTATTGCAGTTTTTAAAAGGGAGTGACATGAATATTATTTAGGATAATCTAGAAGTAGATTTGATATATTTGAATTTGGAGAAACTGGATGACAGCTCACTTAGGAAGATGTTGCGGAATCAAATATGGTAATAATGCATTGGAAAGATGTGACTAAAAATGTTAGGGAAGGCACAGATTACTTAGACATTGTGGTGGGCTTTTATTTTTTAATCTTCATGAAATTTTTGTGATGATCGTACTGCTATTAAAGGAAAAAAAATCCCCAAAATAAAAAACCTAGATTATATATTTCATGGTTCATAATGCTGAATCCATGTACTTAAAAAAAATATTTTGTTTATTTATTTGACAGAGAGCGCAAGAGAGCACAAATAAGGGAGCAATAGAAGAAGAGGGAGAAGCAAGCTCCCTGCCGAGCAAGGAACCCAACACTGGGCTCAATCCCAGGACCCTGGGATCATGACCCGAGCAGGAGGTAGATGCTTAACAAACTGAGCCACCCAGGTGCCCCTGAATCCATGGGTTTCCAACAACTCCATCACATTTCTTTTTTTTTTTTAATAAATTTTTAAATTTTTAAAAATTAACATATAATGTATTGTTAGCCCCAGGGGTACAGGTCTGTGAATCCCCAGGTACATCACATTTCTTTTTTTTTTTTTTTAAGATTTTATTTATTTATTTCACAGACAGAGATCACAAGTAGGCAGAGAGGCAGGCAGAGAGAGAGACGGAGAAACAGGCTCCTCGCTGAGCAGAGAGCCCAATGTGGGGCTCGATCCCAGGACCCTGAGACGATGACCTGAGCTGAAGGCAGAGGCTTAACCACTGAGCCATTCAGGTGCCCCGGGACCAGGGTTTTTTGTTGTTGTTTTGTTTTCTCCCCTCTCTTTCACCGTTAGCACCCCAGCTTACCACATTGGGAGGATATTGCTAGAAATGATATGAAGCTGCAAAACTCTAGGGACAAGTTAGGTGGAGAGTGTGACAAAATAGTGATGAATTATTTAGAATTCAAGAGTGGAGCTCCTGTAACAAGGAAAAAAGTAATATCGTGAACCAAGAGCACTGGATAGTGAATGATTTTTAAAGAAGTTCTGTCATGTTTCCATAGCACCTTCTGTGTGAAGTTTACTTTAGCATTTATCACAGTTCATTCTGTTTGTCTGTCCACCTGCACATTGAGCTGTCAGCTTCCTTAAGGCAGAGACTCTTGCTTATTAATTTTTGTATCTATGGTGCTCAGCATATAGCATTTGATATATTTAGATGTCCAAAAAATGTTGAATATCCTCCACTGATTATAGGATTGTAAAGGTAGGGTCTGTGCTTCTTCATATAATGTATACAGCACTTGGAAAGGGTAACTGAATACAAATTACTGAAAAATGAACTAAGCCTTTTCTCTGTCCTTTTTTTTTTATTTTTTATTTTTTAAAGTAAGAATTGGGATCAAAAAAGGTGTGAAAGAAGAACCAGAGCACTAGGGTTGGATGAAAATTTTTCCGGGGGCATGTACAAAAGCGGCAAAAGACTACCTGGTATGTGTGAGGACAGTGAATGAGAGAGAATACAGGGGATTTCAAGAAGTGAATTGTGAATTGTGTGTTCTTTCCTTGGTATTTGCAGTTTTTTAAAAAAGATTTTATTTATTTATTTGATAGACAGAGATCACAAGTTGGCAGAGAGGCAGGCAGAGAGAGAGGAGGAAGCAGGCTGTCCACAGAGCAGAGAGCCCGATGCGGGGCTCGATCCCACGACCCTGGGATCATGACCTGAGCCAAAGGCAGCGGCTTTAACCCACTGAGCCACCCAGGTGCCCCGGTATTTGCAATTTTTTAAAGGTCCGTTTTGTTCTTGGATTGTGTTCTTTTGATAACACCAGATAGAACTACATGAGTCACAGCTTTTTAAATTTTTTATTTGTTTAATAAGGATCTGTGAAAGGAAGGAGAAGAAAAAAGATAGCTAGAAGAGAGGACAGTGAGGGTTAGAAGAAAAAAGGAGGGAATTTCAGGACACATTAATGTCAGAATGTACAGAGGAGACCCATGAATGTAAACCATACACCCTGATTTACATTTTGAAACCAATACATTTCATTTGAATTATATATAATTTTTTTCCTGAAATTAGTGAGATTTACACTCATATAAAAGCTTGAGTTTTAGTGAGAGTTGAAAGGCTTAGGAGAAGTTCATTTGGCATTAAGAAATTCAGCCAGTCTTTTATTCTAAATGAAATGAACACTGCATAGTAATTCTTATTAAAGAAAGGAAGCTTTAACATTAAAAAAAACCCTCTATTATTAGTTTTCAAAATGAATTATTTTATAGTAGAAACCAAAACTCCTTTTTTTCCCCAAGGAAATTTTCCTCTTAAAATTGAGTGTTTTTATATAAAAGCATCATTTTGGGAATCAATAAAAATACTTTTTTTCTTAGTGACATATTTAGATATTGAGACTAATATAGTATATTATATTAGACTATACCCTAAGGAACTTTAATATGCAACATCAAAAATATTCAAAAGGCAATAGAAATAAAATGAATTTCAAGAATGAATTCATTTTTAGGAACATGTGTAAGTACTACAGTTATGTTATATAATCCCAAATGAATAAATTGTAAATGTGCACAAAGAAGCTAAAAGCTTATCTTAAAAGTTTCTTGAGGCTTGTTCACATTTTTAAAAGTCAGGCTATTGATTACAGAATCATAGAGTTTGAGAACAGAAAGGGACCTTTAAGATGGAAGATGATTTTGTTCAACTCTTTCATTTTATAGGTGATTAAAATGTGCTAATTAGGTAGCAGCAAACCGAAGTCTTCAATATGGTTCTCTGTTGGGACAACATTTACTACAACCTAACCATTCCTTCACCAAATCATTGCAACACACACATGCTGAAATGTGGAAAGAACAAAAACAAGCTCAGTGTTCTCTGGCATTGATAATATCCCTTCATGCTGAGCCAACAAAACCTTGAAACAGAAAGGAGGTTGTCTTTTTTTAATTGAGCTTGCCATTGTGTTATAAGGGTGGATGTAGAGACAGTAGATGACTCCACTTGAATGGTTTTGGTGGCCAAAAGGAATCATTCTTATCCTCATGGGGTATGGTCCACATGGTTGTTACCAGATGGTTCTAGAGGGACTGCTTTTAGTGTTTTGTTGTCAAGTCAACCTCAAGTGGAAAGATCTACAGCAGAACAGGCTGGTGGGCTCCCACTGACACATCTTAAATTTAGAGATGATAAGATCCATGCTTCTGTCATGAAACAAATGAGTGAAGACAGTTCTATGAGCAAAGTGGCCTTCAGGTATCCGCTAAGGTGTGATTTTCCTATTCTCCAAGGGGGAATCCTAATCCCATCATTGGGATTAATCCAGCAATATAGCAGTTCTTGGTTTACATGCCTTTCTAGATGACTGGAAATAAATACCTAGAGGATAGGGCTAGTCTTCCTCTTTGTATGTCAAACACCTGGCACCTGGCAGATATTATATAACATTTTTTAAAAAAGATTTTTATTTATTTATTTGTTAGAGAGAGAGAGAGCGCGAGCACAGGCAGGTAGAGTGGCAGGCAGAGGCAGAGGGAGAAGCAGGCTCCCTGCCAAGCAAGGAGCCTGATGTGGGACTCGATCCCAGGACCCTGGGATCATGACCTGAGCCGAAGGCAGCTGCTTAACCAACTGAGCCACCCAGGCGTCCCTGGCTTAGAAATTCTTAGGAGCAAAGGGAGAATAGTCTTTTGAGAAGGGGCCATGGGTGTGTGTGTGTGTGTGCGCACATGTGCGCGCCTGTGCATGCGCGCATGTGTGTTTGTGGCAGTGGTTGCTGGAGAAGAAATAATGGACATCTCTACAACTCTTCTGATACCCTATTCTGCTGAAAGATAAATCAAATTAATGATTTATTCATTCTATGAACACTGATATTACTTGTTCCTTCCTTTATCTTCTCTCTCAGAGAATGTCAGGACCATTTATCTAATTGTCCATGTCATAAACGTCTACATAACCAATAAACAGCACAATAGCTAACATTTATTGAATATGTGTACTTTGTGATAGGTATTCTACATGCATTATTATATGTATGTATTGGAGAGTCACAGTTTAGCCCACAATAGGAAGAAAACAAAAACAAATAGCTTTAGAAATAAGTCAATCAGAGAAAGATAATTATCATATGATCTCTCTGATATGAGGAATTTGAGAGGCGGGGCAGAGGGTGGGGGGGTGGGTAGGGAAGGAAAAAATGAAACAAGATGGGACTGGAGAGGGAGACAAACCATAAGAGACACTTAGTCTCAGGAAACAAACTGAGGTGGCTGGATTAGGAACATTTGGAGGGTATGTGCTGTGGTGAGTGCTGTGAATTGTGTAAGCCTGATGATTCACAGACCTGTTCCCCTGAAGCAAATAATACATTATATGTTAACAAAAACCCACCCCCAAAACCAAATAGCTTTAATACCACTAAACTCTGATGAAAAGGATCTGGAAGAAGGAGTCTTTGACAGGACATCGGCAGGTAGAATGAAAGAGTATACTGATAATTAGATAGGACAGTCTCCTATTATTGAAGTCCAGAGTGATTTGGTTTCTGACACACCATTGTCACCTGATTCAGATTTTCCTTAAAAGAATTCATCATCCTTGGGGCGCCTGGGTGGCTCAGTGGGTTGAGCCTCTGCCTTCGGCTCGGGTCATGGTCTCAGGGTCCTGGGTTCAGGCCCCACGTAGGGCTCTCTGCTCATCGGGGAGCCTGCTTCCCCCCCCCCCCCGCCACTCTCTGCCTGCCTCTCTGCCTGCTTGTGATCTCTCTCTCTGTCAAATAAATAAATAAAATCTTAAAAAAAAAAAAAAAAGAATTCACCATCCTTTTGACTTGACCACTTGGTTAAGAGAGTTAAAATTATAGTGGTGCCAGATCAGGCAGTTTTCATCTTTAAATTCAATAAACCTAACTTGTGCACAGATGTGTACCTACTGTTAGAAACAAATCTGGTAAACTGTATTACAAATAATTGGCTCAGAACTGCAAGCTTTGCAGGAGAACTCTGAGAAGTTCAAGTCTTAAATGTTGTCTAGAATAATCAAAACATTCTCTTGAAGTTATTTTACGAAAATCAGTATTAACTTTTGAAAATCTTATTTGGAAAACCATTGTCTAACTGGGTGAGATGACCTTGCATGAACTACACTCACTTTACATGTTACTTTTTTTTAATTTTAATTTTAATTTTTAAAAAGACTTTATTTATTTGACAGAGAGAGAAACAGCCAGAGAGGGAACACAAGCAGGGGGAGTGGGAGAGGGAGAAACAGGCTTCTCGAAGAGCAGGGAGCTGGATACAGGACTTGATCCCAGGATTCTGGGATCATGACCTGAGCCAAAGGCAGAAGCTTAATTACTGAGCCACCCAGGCAGCCCTACATGTTACTTTTTATGTTACAGTCTTTAACATATAGTGCAGTAGTTTCTTAGAAACAATCTGGGAGTTAGAGCCTCCTGGTGCCAGTCCCATTCTTCCAGGTTCTCTCCTATGTTGCTTATTCTCAGGCAAATGGCTATTGTCAGTTTCCTTTGTTGTCTGTAAAACAGGGGTTCATGCTTTACTTAACTTTGTGTTTTCTGGCAAGATACTTAGCCATTTGATAACTCATTCATCTGTGGAGTAGAAATTGTAGTAATATCTACTTCATAAAAGTTCCTCGGAGGACTAAATAAATGAGTATATAGAAAGTACTTAAGGGACGCCTGGGTGGCTCAGTTGGTTAAGCGGCTGCCTTCGGCTCAGGTCAAGATCCCAGCGTCCTGGGATCGAGTCCCACATTGGGCTCCTTGCTTGGCAGGGAGCCTGCTTCTCCCTCTGTCTCTGCCTGCCTCTCTGTCTGCCTGTGCTCGCTCACTCTCTCTCTGACAAATAAATAAATAAAAAATGAAATCTTAATAAAAAAACCCAAAAAGAAAGCACTTAAAATAGTACCTGGCATTCAGTAACCATTCAGTAGGTATTAATCATCATTAGTATAGTACTAGCTCAGTTCTGCTTAGTAAACATTTGTTACCTGAATGAATGATACTGATTATGTGTAGTAAGAAACTGGTGGCGTTCTATAACTAGGTATACATCCAAATTTGTATGGTGAAGGGCCACTGGTAGGGAACAGTGGCTTAGTGATGTGCAAGTAAAGACATGGAAGTAAGTTTCTGATGACTTCCTGTAACATGAGGGGGGAAAATTCTCTGAAAAAAATCAGATAGTTCTGTAAAACTTTCGCTTTATTTTTGATTTGGCACAGAAGGAAGGGTGCAGACCTCATTCTGAGCTGAAGGAACTTCAGGGAAATTTTTGTTTCATGTTTCTTTTTTGTCTTTGCTATATAACAGGGTCAGCTAGTGCTCACCCAATATCCCTTCCTCCTTCTTCCTTGCCATTAGAGTCCTGATTTTGTTCTGGTATCCACTCCATACCCTCTTAACACAGGAAAATCCTGATTAGTCTAAATCGCTGATGGTAAACCCCTCCCCACCATCCCAACAGCAAAAGCCTCATTTGGGAAGGGGCATGAGACAGGGTTCTGGCCAGTGATAAAGGAGGGGGAAATCTGCAATGGGGGTTTCTGGAAAATATTTCCTTATTCATAAAAAGACACACAGGACAAAGTACCCTCTTTTTCTGCTGCATATTGCCATGTTAAGGTGGAATATTTGGCATTGTGGCAGCCATCCTATAAGCTAGCTATTAAAATGTAAACAATTTTTCTGCTAGATCAATGAGATTCTATCTATAGCAGAAACTTAAGCCTTGGTATAAATGACTTTCTCTATGTCTCATACAAAGTTTGTGATTATCTGGTTATTACATTCTAGATTTCTATTTATTTATTTTTTAAAATATTTTATTTATTTATTTGAGAGAGAGAGAGCATGCAAGAGGCAGGGGGCAAAGGGAGAGAGAGAAGTAGAGTCGCCAGTGAGCAGGAAGCCCAATATGGGGCTCAATTCCAGGACCCTGAGATTGTTACCTGAGCTGAAGGCAGATACAACCAACTGAGCCACCCAGGCACCCCAATATTTTAGATTTTTAGATTCTTGATCCAGTGCATTTCAATATGTTGACAGTTTTTAGAATTAAAAAAAGTATTGCTTTAAATCTCTCACTTTTTTAAAAAAGATTTTATTTATTTATTTGATAGAAGACACAGCGAGAGAGGGACCACAAGCAGGGGGAGTGGGAGAGGGAGAAGCAGGCTTTCTGCTGAGCAGGGAGCCCGATGCAGGGCTCCATCCCAGGACCCTGGGATCATGACCGAGCCGAAGGCAGACACTTAACCAACTGAGACACCCAGGCACCCTGCCCCTCTTCTTGATTATAGTCATCCCAGGGGGTGTGAAGTGGTAGCTCAAAACAGTTTTAATTTGCATTTCTCTGATATCTAATGATAACTGAATACCTTTCATATGCTTATTGGCCATTTATACATCTTTGGAGCGCTGTCTATTCAGATTTTGGCCATTTTTAATTTTTTATTTTTTAAATATTTTATTTATTTATGTATTTGTCAGAGAGAGAGAGAGCACAAGCAGGCAGAGGCAGAGACAGAAGCAAGCTCCCCACTGAGCAAGGAGCCGGATGTGGGACTCGATCCCAGGACCCTGAGATCATGACCTGAGTCGAAGGTAGTGGCTTTAACCCACTGAGCCACCCAGGCATCCCTGGCCATTTTTTAAAAAGTAGTAAATTTTTGAGCAGTGTATTTAGGTTTATAGAAAAAAAATAGGCAGAATATACAGAGTTACCATATATTGCCTTACTCACTGACTCCCACCCCCACCCCAGTTTCCCAGTGTTATTAATATCTTGCATTACTGTGGTACATTTGTTATAAATGATGAGCCACTATTGATATATTAATATTAACTGAAGTCCATAGTTTACATTGGGTTTCACTCTTTGTAATTTCTATGAGTTTTGAAAAATTTATAATGACATATATTCACCATTATGGTATTATATAGAGTAGTTCCCATGTCCCACTATTCATCCTTCCTGTTTTCCCTTCCCCCAAGCCTCTCGCAACAACTGATCTTTTTACTGTCTCCATAGTTTTGCCTTTTCCAAAATTTCATATAGTTGGAATCATACTGTATATAGCCTTTAAAAATAGACTTCATTCAGTTAACAATATGCATTTAAGGTTCTTCAATGTCTATTCATGGCTTAATAACTCATTTCTTTTTATTACTGAATATTAATCCATTATATGGATGTACCACAATTTATCCATTTATCTATTAAGGGACATTATAGTTCTTCCAGGTTTTGGCCGTTATAAGTAAAGCGGTGAGGCGCCTAAATGGCTCAGTCAATTAAGTGTCTCACTTTTGATCTGGCTCAGGTCTTCATCTCAGGGTCGTCAGTGCAAGCCCTGTGTTGGGCTCCGTTGTGGGTGTGGAGCCTATTTAAATAAGTAAATACTAGACAAACAAATAAAGTGGCTATAAACAGTGCAGGGTTTTGTTTTTTTTTTAAGATTTTATTTATTTGTGTGAGAGAGAGAACACACAGAGGGAGAGGGAGAAGCAGACTCCCCGCTGAGCAGGGGAGCAGGACTCAATCCTAGGACCTTGGGATCATGACCTGAGCTGAAGGCAGATGCTTAACCAAATGAGCCACTCAGGTGCCTCATTATGTGCAGATTTTTGTGTGGACATATATTTCAGTTTATTTAGATAAATACCAAAGAGTACAATTGATGGATCATGGTTGTTATATGTTTAGTTTTACAAGAATGACCGAGCTGTTTTCTAAACTGGCTGTACCATTCTGCATTCCCATCAGTAATGAATGAGAGTTCCTGTTCCTCCCTTTGTCCATTTTAAAATTGGACTGTTTTTTAAAACTATTGAGTTTTAAGTGTTTTTCTTTTTTTTTTAAGAATGTTGATTTTATTTTTATTTTTATTTTTTAAAGATTTTCTTTATTTATTTGACAGAGATCACAAGTAGGCAGAGAGGCAGGCAGAGAGAAAGAGGGCAAAGCAGGCTCCCTGCTGAGCAGAGAGCTCCATGTGGGGCTTGATCCCAGGACCCTGGGTTGGGGGTCTTGATCCCAGGACCCTGGGTTCATGACCTGAGCCGAAGGCAGAGGCTTTAACCGACTGAGCCACCCAGGCATCCCTCCTTAGTTTTTATATATGGTGTAAACTGGGGCCCATCTTCATTATTTTGTATGGGGATATCCCATTGTCCCAGCACCATTTATTGTTAAGATTTTTCTTTCCACTATTGAATTGCCTTGGTATTCTTGTTGAAATCAGTTGACCATAAAGGTGAAGTCTTACTTTTGGATTCGCAATTTTGTATCATTGATCTGTATTCTCATGCCAATACCACATTGTCTTGATTACTGTGTAGGAAACTTTGAAATTGTTGTGTGAGTTCTCCAACTTTGTTCTTTTTCAAGATTTTTTTGTCTGTTCAGAGTCTCTTGTATTTCCATGTGAATTTTAGGAGCTGTGTGTCAGTTTCTGCAAAGGACCAGCTAGGATTTTAGCCATAATTGCATTGAGTCTGTAGATCAATTTGAGGAGTATTGCCATCTTCATAATAAGTCTTATGGTGTATGAACATGGGATGTCTCTCCATTTATTTAGATCTTTATTTGTTTGAACAATGTTTTGTAGTTTTCAGAGTACAAATTTTATCTTCTTTAATTGCATTTATTTCTAAATATTTTACTCTTGGGGCGCCTGGGTGGCTCAGTGGGTTAAAGCCTCTGCCTTCGGCTCAGGTCATGATCCCAGGGTCCTGGGATCAAGCCCCACATCGGGCTCTTTGCTCTGCATGGGGCCTGCTTCCTCCTCTCTCTCTGCCTGCCTCTCTGCCTACTTGTGATCTCTGTCTGTCAAATAAATAATAAAATAAAAAAAAAAAAAGAAATAAATATTTTACTCTTCTTCATGGTATTGAAAATGGAATTGTTTTCTTATTTTCTTTTTATTTTTTTAAATATTTCATTTATTTATTTGAACACAGCGAGAGAGGGAACACAGCAGAGGGAGTGGGAGAGGGAGAAGCAGGCTCCCTGCAGAGCAGGGAGCCTAATGCAGGGCTCTATCCCAAGAACCTGGGATCATGACCTGAGCCGAAGGCAGCTGCTTAACCAACTGAGCCACCCAGGCGCCCCTGTTTTTCTTAATTTCAATTTGGGTTGTTTATTGCTAATGTAGAGAAATATAATTGATTTTTTGTATCCTGTAATCTTAACAAGTTGTTTTATTATCTCTAATAGTTTTCAGTAGTCTAATCAAGATTTTCTATATATGAGATCACATCATCAGCAAATAGACATAGGCTTACTTTTTCCTTTCCAATCTAGATGATTTGTATTTCATTTTCTTGGCTACTTGCCCTGGCTAGAAATTCCAGGACAATGTTGAACAGAAGTGGCTAAAGTAGACATCTTTATTTGGCTCTTGACCTTAGGGAAAAAGCATTCTGTCTTTCACTATTCAGTATAATGTTAGCTGTGGGTTTTTCATGAATGCCTTTTTTTGGGGTGCCTTGAAAGAGAAGAGATAGCAAGGAAACAATGGAAAAATAGATGTTGTTGGGTCTGACATTGGTGGTCATGTGCCCTGTCTTTTGGACAAAACCCTAAAGAGAGAGTAAAACTTAGGACTATTTGAGGCATCCAAGAATAAAGCCTGACTATGGCTCCATTTGGATAGAAATAGAATTTGAAATAAAAAATGCAATTAAGTTGTAGAATAACAAAGCAAGTTATATTTCTCCTCATTGAGATTGGAAACTGGCTCTAATCACTGTACTATTACTAATCATGGAATAGCTTTTATATACGGTGTTTTTTCACTCATAATTACTAGTAGGTAATATAATAATAATTTCAAGTAATGTACTCTTTTTGTATGCCAGTCTTGTTCAATATGAATCAATCTAGTGAATAAAATTAGTGAATAAAATTTTAAAGTGCTAAAACATTTTTTGGAATTAGTATTGATTTGTTAGGGCATCTCCTGTGGATATAGTAGGGTATCTTTAATTGATCTGGAGTCATAGAATAATACATTTACAGAAAAGATAATTTCATTTTACACAGAAATCAATGACATTTTAGCATGTAAAGACTGTTGGAAACCTAACTGAAGATTTGAATCTTGACACATTCCCTTTTACACATTCAAAGGAAATATCTATTCATCTGTATAAGATGAGAAATTATACTTTCTTATTTTGTAGGATTGTTGTGTAATCAGAAGCAGGGTTTCATGCAAAATGTGGACATACATTATGATTTTCCTAGCAAGATAATTACTACACTGCATTTTAATTAAAGGAAAAATCCATCTAAGTTCTTGAATTTGGCACTGGAATTCAAAACAAAAAAATACTTAAAATATTCTTTTCTCTACTTTTTCATTTATTTATTTATTCATTTTAAGAAGCATACATTATTGTATCCATTTGAGTGTTTATTTCATTTCTCCATTTTGAAAATTTAGAAAAAGCACTGATATTGTTGCTATGTCTCTACCACATACTCAATATCATTCTATCCTCTGGCTTCAGATGCTACCACCTCACTGAAATTGCCCTCTTGGAGATGACTTCTTGTCTCTAAACCCAACAACTCACCTGTGTCTACTGCTGATCCTTTCCTCCATTCTTCCTTACTTCTGTGGCATAGTATCAAACTGCTTTTTCTCTTTCTCAAACTATTCCCATTTCCTTTGCCAGCTTCATTTCTTCTTGTTTGTCCCCTAGGTGTAGACATTTTCATCATTGTGTTTTTGGCTCTCTTTTTTGCCTATACATGCTCATGGTTTCACTTGCTTTATTTCTGCATATATTTCCTGTAGCTGATAGTGGTTATCATGATCAGATACTAATTCCCCCTCAATATCCATGGACTCATTAGGGTAGCAGGAGAGATAGATGTGGCTTGCAAAATCTTAGAAAACTTTATCATTTTCATGATGAGTCCTGTTACTATAGGGGCCAGGGATGTGATGTAAATATCTAACACAGATTCACAGGAATTAACTTTGACTATGGTTTATATTTCCTACCTCAATAAATGGCAAACCCCATGAGGAACTCTCTATTGTATCCATAACATTTAGCAAAGTGCCTGGCACATAATCAGTACTAAAAAAAAATAAATACAGAATAGCACATCTTCAACATCAACACATTTCAGCCACTTCTCAGTTCTGTCTCTCTTATACCATACTAAGTTTCATGCCACAATGAGTGGGGGTGTGGGGTGGGAAGAACCTCACTGTAGATGAAAATGTTTGTCCTGAGTGTTTTCTTGAGCTCTCTTTGAATATTATGACATATAGCATCCACCCATGAACCCTGGAGAAGTTCTTTGATGGCTGCAGATACTTTACAGATGATTCTATTGCTATTCCAATTTTCATCAAACTTCAAAATTCCATAAATCATATCAATACTATCTAACTATGGTGCAGTTCCAAAGGAACTATATATTATTGTAATAAAAAGGAATGTAGAGGAGGTTCTGTAAGGAGCCTAGAAGAAAGGGAGTCAATGGGTAAAACTTCAGTATCATGTTTCCATCTCTGTCTGGGAAACAGCTGATAGGTCACAAGGAAGAAGCATTATTGCCTCTTGGCAAAAGTTTCTCTGTGGCTCAATGAATGCAGGAGGCTAGTACCGTTCTTGATATTGTTTAGCTCATTCTCCTAGCTTTGATTCTGTGATAAGAAGGATTCAGATATCCTACCTACCCTACATAGATTGGTCTACAGGTATTAACTAAATAACGCAAACTCTATTATTGAGTTGGTAGTTTATGGTTTTCATTTTAAAAGTAAAATTCTGACTTCCCATCAGTGTGTACTTTTAGCATGAGTTAGTTGTCCCAAATCCAGTCATCTCTGGATACATTGACAAAAATAGAATTTCTTTGACCTGAAAAACTGGAGGTCATACAGGGAAATGCAGTAGCTGCATCAAGGAGATATCACTCTGTGGACAATAAGCTGACCCCTTCGACAACGTCTGGCTCTCCTGTCTCTGACTCTGAAATCTCTATTTCATATCTCTTGCTCTAACTTTTGAGTTTCAGTCATCTAGACACCTCCATTTGGATATCTCAGGTCCATCTCAGACGAATTTCTGAGTGCAAATTAACCATCTCAAACTCCTAGTCTAACATTTCTGCTTTGGATTTCTTCATATGACATCTAGTCTTCATAGCATTTACTTGTTTTACCTACTGTCTGTCCTCCTCCACTGGAATATAAGCTCCACAAAGGCAGGGGTTTGTATGTTTTGTTCACTGCTGTATTCCCACTACCTACAAAAGTTCCACGCATGAGGGGAATATTTAGTGAATATTTGTCGAATGAATCTTTATGCCAAATTTGCTCTTTTTTTGGACTAAAGCCCTTACAAGTATTCATAACACTACAATTTTCTAGTTTATTCAGACTCAGATCCTTGTGGTCATTTTTTACTTTTCCCTGTTCTCTTCCTATATCCATTTAGTAGACAAGTCCTTTCCATGTTTTTTCCAAATATCTTCTAAGTTAATGTTATACTTTCTGTTCTCCTTGCCACCATTATAAGTTAGATACTTGAAAACTCTGACTGGGACTATGAAATAGAGATTTACTGAGTCTCATGTTCTCTAGGTCTTTGTTACCCTAATTAATCTTACAAATCACTGCCAGATCAATCTTACTCGGAGCTTAGCTCTCATTATGTCATTCCCTTACTTGAGGCTCAGCACTGTTTAAATACAGAATCCTAAGCCTAGTATTTGGAACTGCCACAATATGACCTCAATCTGTCGCTTCAATTTTATCTCCCACTTTTCTTTACAGATTCCTTATGGCACAAACAAACTGGGCTACTTGTTCTTTGAATACTCTTTGAACTTTCCTATCTTTGTACTTTGCTCATGTTACCTACTTCAGGAAGGTTCATTACCAGCTGTTTCTTGTATTATTTTCTTCTGTAAAGCTAAATAATATCCATATGCTACAATCTTTTTTTTTTTTTACCAGTTCTAAGATAGGTTTATTTTCATTTTTCTTTTCTTTTTTTTTTTGATTTTATTTTTTTTTAACTTTATTTAAGCTTTATTTAAACAAATGATGTAACCCCACCACCCTCTCCCAACCCCTCTTCCCCCCACCCCCCTCAGTTTGTTTTATGACATTAAGAGTCCCTTTTGGTTTTTCTCCCTCCCGATCCCATCTTCTTTCATTTTTACTTTTCCTACCACCTTAACTCCCACCCCCGTTGCATCTCCACTTCCTCATATCAGGGAGATCAT